>JBBPBX010058046.1:0-17365 GCA_038048925.1 Garcialebias charrua
CAGGAGGGCGGGGTCTCCTGCTCATGCAGCAGTCTCATTGGCCTTGACAGGCGTGATGAAAGAAACTTCACAGGTGAACGCATGGGGGTGCAATTCCCCATACCAATATGTTGCACCTTATTCCCCTCCCTCAGGGAACATTGGTTATGGTCATAACCTCCAGTTCTCTGACTTTCAATGTTCTCTATTTTTGTTCCAAATGTAAAGTTGGTCATGATGACCAAACAGATCAATTTTAGTTTTGTCACACCACAGGAGAGGTCTCTTAAAATGAAGGTCTTTTTCTTTGTGTGTGTTTACAAATAAAACTACATTTGGAAATCCTGACTGACCTAAAACAGGAAAAGTTTGGTCTGGTTTAATGCCAGTGAGATAAAATGGTTAAGGTGTCTATTCTTAGTATTCTTAGTTAGTTTAGCATAATTTTAAGTTTATATCTTAGAACACATTACTGTTTTCTTTACAATTTATGCTTTTGTTGGATGTAACTGGGACCCTGTGTATAGGGGTGGGCGATATGGCTCAAATATTATATTTGTATATTTCAGAGCATTCTGACGATAACGATAAATTTCGTGATATTAAAAAAAAAAACAGAAATCAAAGTTATTTATTTGACAAAATTAACTTAACATGTTGCTTTGCAATATTATATAAATTTTTAAAAAACAAGGGGTAATTTTACTGAAATTATTTAGTAAAGTATTCAGTCTCTAAGTATAAAGATAAAACAATTAAAATGATCCTTCAAATGTCTGCACAAATTATAGATAAACAAAATCCACCACAAAAACTAAAGTGCAGGTGTAGTTTCCCAAAACAACTAAATAAAATGAAGCTTAAGATCTGTTGAGCATAAATGAAACCTACAACAAAATATATGTTACCTTTAAATGAAGTATAACTTCCAGAACTTTTAACAAGGTGATCAGCTGACCCTGAAGCTTGTTGGTGTTTCAGCTTCATCTATTCTTGCAGGAATGATTCATTTATCTGACTGATCTGTCTCTGATCACCTGCCTCTTGATCCGTGGACCGACTATGGAACTCAAGAGACAGTTGAGCTGCGCATGTTTTACCGAATGTTTAAAGCAGGGGAGATGCAGCCCTCACCGGCAGCTCAGATAGGGGTGGGGGGAGGGATAGACAGTTGAGTTGTCTGTTCCTGAAAGGCGCTTTTAAATAAAATTATTATTATTATTATTACCTGCAATTTAGAGCCGAATGGAGAGAAGCTGAGACGCACTTCGTTTGTTTTTAGCATTTTAGTTAGCTAGTATTGTGCGCAACTAATTAGCGTTACATGTACACAGGTGGAGGGAGGTGTGCAGTTCGGTTTGGTTGTTCAAATCGCTCGGTTGTTAAGGGGGCGGGGAGCCCTTACATATTAAGCCATGAAATTAACATACCATGATAGTGCTGGGCGATGTGGAAAAAATCATATATCACGATATGGACTTTTTTATATCACGATAACGATATATATAACGATATATACAACACGATGTGTGTGTACAGGAAAAATTTGGACCAAAAGTTTTTGTTTGTTTTTTATCAAAAAGAAAATAACACAAACAGTATAACAAGGCATACAATACACATAAACAATAACAGTTGAAAAGACAATTAAACTAAGCAGAGAATTATTAATAAAGTTCTAAACGGCAGCATAAAAAAGAACAATTTGAGAAACAGCACAAAATTAAATTGCGTGTGCAAGAGGAGTTTCAAGTTTTTTGATAAAACCAGACAACATTCCAGGGAAAGTTCTGAAGGAATGTGCGGACCAGCTCTGTGAGGTGCTGGCTGACATCTTCACCACCTCACTTGCACTGGAGTCAGTTCCCACCTGCCTGAAGACCGCGACCATCATCCCAGTCCCAAAGAGCTCCACAGTGACTGGTCTGAATGACTATAGACCGGTGGCCCTCACCCCGATAGTCGCTAAATGTTTTGAGAAACTGGTCATGTCCCACATCAAGACAACCGTCAACATCAACGAGGACCCTCATCAATATGCATACCGCGAGAACCGATCAACAGAGGACGCCATCTCCTCTGTGGTCCACACTGCTCTCACCCACCTGGATCAGAAGGACTCATACGTGCGTCTGCTCTTTGTGGACTTCACATCTGCCTTCAACACCATGATCCCCCAAACTCTGATAGACAAACTATCTACACTTGGACTAAGCCCCTCCATTTGTAACTGGGTACTAGACTTCTTAACAAACAGACCACAGTCCGTGAAGATCCACAACTTCTCCTCCTCCACCATAACCCTCAGCACTGGCTCTCCCCAAGGATGTGTGCTGAGCCCTCTTCTGTTCACTCTGCTCACATATGATTGTACAGCCACACATCCAGGCTGTCATATTGTTAAGTTTGCAGATGATACAGCGGTGGTGGGATGCATCACAAACAATGATGAGTCCAGCTACAGACAGGAGGTGGAACACCTGGAGAGCTGGTGCAAAGAGAATAATCTTCACATGAATGTGAAGAAGACAAAGGAGATGATTGTGGACTTCAGAAGGAACAAACACACCCATGCCCCACTGAACATAGGTGGATCTGCGGTGGAGGTGGTCTCCAGCTACAAATACTTGGGTGTACACTTGAATGATAACCTCAGCTGGAGCAACAACACCACCAGCCTGATCAAGAAAGGTCATCAGAGACTCTACTTCCTCAGACGGCTGAGACGAGCTGGTCTGAGCAGCCCAGTTCTCACCTCCTTCTACAGGTGTGCAGTGGAGAGCATCCTGTGCTCCAGCATCAACGTGTGGCATGGAGGCTGCACAGTTGCAGAGAGGAAAGCTCTACAGAGAGTGGTGAAGGCTGCACAGAAGTCTGTTGGAGTCAGTCTCCCCACCATCACAGACATTTACACCTCCAGATGCAGGAAAAGAGCCACCTGCATCATGAAAGACCTCACTCACCCAGCACACTCACTCTTTGCCCCACTCCCCTCAGGACGGAGGTTGAGGAGCATCAAATGTAGAACCACTAGACTGAGGAACAGCTTCTACCCTGAGGCTGTTAGACTCATGAATAAATAAATAATAAGAATAAACACTGCAAAATATCACATCATGCTGATGCTGATCTGTTTTCTTGTTGCTGTGTTCATCTGTGACCATCTGCTCATACAGACTCATGTTCGTGCTGCTGTTTATAATGATGTTTTTCCACTACATTAGGGCTTAGTGTATTACTAGTTGATGTTTCTCTTAGTTAATTCTAGATGTTATTACTGTTTTTCTCTTGCATTTGTTGTTGGATGTAACTGGGACCCCGTGTACATAATCTCGTTTTCATCACATGTACCACATGCAGTGCAAATGACAATAAAGACTCTCTGACTCTGACTCTGATAAGCTAATAATATATTTGTATAAGGACTGTGCTTTTGGGAGTTTGCAGCGTTTAAGTACAGTACATCCTTAAATATATTTACTTCACTTAAAACAATACAAAATAAGGGTGAAGTTTTCAAGTAGAAAAGGAGTTTCTACTTTGGTCCAAATTTTTCCTGCAGGTGGTGGTAAAACAACGGCTGCTAATAAAACCCACGAAGAAGAAATCCTCTCTGGAAGCTGGAGTAAACAAGGCAAGAAACAGAAAAGAGAAAATGTTGCGTTTGATTCCGGTTCTGTTGTGTCTCTGGTCTGTTTTGTATTGGTTAACTGGACCCGAGTTCGGACTCGGTTGGACTCTGGGTTCATGTCCTCTGGACCCATTTTGTCTCGGAGTTTCAGCGGAGCAAAATAATGGAAGGTAACAAGGTGAGCTCTCGAGTTTAACAACGTAAAGCATGTGTCGCAAACCCGCGCGTGCGTCAAACACAAAGCAGCACCGTCATGTCGCTAAACCACAATATGAAGCTTCTTTGCGACAGTTATTTTTTTATTCTTATTTATCACGATAGAGATGATAGAAGGAAAGTAGCACGATAGACACGTTTCTATCGTCCCCACAATATATATCGTCATATCGCACAGCCCTATACCATGATATCATTTTTTGCCCGGGCAAGCTTTTTTATCGGTATTATCCTGAACAATATGATATGGCCCAGCCCTACCTGTGTACATAATTTTGTTCCACCATATGTACTAGGGCTGGGTCATATCATATCGTTAACGGTAATACCAGTATGAAAAGCTTGCCCGTGCAAAAAAGTTATATCTTGATATGCTAATTTTGTAATACGTCGGAGCGCCCCGCCCCTTAACACCCGAGCGCTTTAAACAACTGCGCACCTCCCCTCCAACAGTCTGTACTGGTGTAAAACGCTAATTAGTTACTGCTAAAATGTTAAAAACAACACACACGCGTCTCAGCTTCTCTCCCCCCTGTTCTGCAGGCACAGACAGCTCAAATGTCCTCCCCGCTCCGCTCTGAGCAACCGCGGTGCTGCGTATCTTTCGCTGCGTGTCCCCGCTGTAAACTATGTTACAAACACGCGCGGCTCCATAGTCGCTCCATCAGAGACAGATCAGTTAAAAAAATGAATCAGAGGAATGACACGTTCCTGCATGAACAGATGAAGCTGAAACATGAACAAGTTTCAGGGTCAGCTGATCAACTTGTAGAAGTTACAGCTCATTTAAAGGCAACATATAATTTGTTGTATGTTTCATTTATGCTCAAAAAATCTTAAGCTTCATTTTATTTAGGCTAGTTGTTTTAGGAAACTACACCTGCACTTTAAAAATGATCTGTTATTTAGATTGAAAAAGTCTGCACAAAATATAGATAAAAAAACACCACAAAAACTAAAGTGCAGGTGTAGTTTTACTTGGAGACTAAATACTTTACTAAATAAAGTAATTTCAGTAAAATTACCCCTTGTTGTTTTTTAAAATTTTATATAATACTGCAAAGCAACATGTTAAGTTAATTTTGTCAAATAAATACATTTGATTATTATTTTTTTTGGTTATATCACGAAATTTATCGTTATCGTGATAATACTCTGAAATGTCACAATATAATTTTTTAGCCATATCGCCCACCCCTAATATGTACCACGTGTGGTGTGAATGACCAATAAAGAAACTTTGATTTTGACTTTATACAATTTAGGCTGTAGGGATACAGCACTCTCATGTCCGTATGGGATATGGGCCTCTCCACATCTCTCTGAGACTCTAAGTGTTACACCTTCTTGAGGCCCTCAAGGAGACAGATGGACACTTATATATTTTTACAATTATTATGAATTAATGGACACTAATTAATCAGATTGAACTTTCTCTTTAATGTGTGTTAATTCAGAATTGATCAAACAGTATTTTTGTCATTTCAATGATGATCTGTTACTTGCATGACTTTGACCCTTCGGCTGGTTTATTTCTGCAGAAGCAAGCAGTCTTTGAATCTAAAGCACAAGGTCAGAGTAAACGTTTAACTTGCAGCTTCTTTTGTGTTGTCTATGAAGTTAGACATAACATTAGCTGTGCTCACAGGCAGGCCATCTGGCTGTTTATGTAAACAGTTTTCCTGTTGTCCGTCAAGAGACTTTCTGCCTATGGAATTAAACTTCCATCTTTTATTTTGTTATAACCAGCCAGTAGCCACTAAGAAGGTGGGTCAGATCCCGCCTCCCATATAATGGGCACTTCCTATTTGGAAGTTAGTTTTTGGAGGAGAACTAAGTTGCAACTGGTTTCTCTTCCCTGGAGAAAGCTGGAGACGCCCGGTCATGTGTCAACGACCCACGTCTCAGCGGGGATCATAGTAAAGCCTTACTGTGATCTTGTCACTCTTCTGGAAGAATTTGTTTTCTAAAGTTTTATTTTGAAAGTCAGTCTGTGCGCTTGACCGTTGGTCCCTGCCGAGGGAGGCGAGTTCCTCGTATCGTGAATCAGCACACTCACGCTGAAGTCCAACTGGACGGCCACTGGACAAACCCATCCACGTGTGTGTCCACAAACTTCTCCACTCTTGTCTCCAAGAGACGAACCTTCAACAGGTAACGAGCCGTGGTGTGTTTGAGCGTGCGGGAGCCCAGCAGTCTGCTCGTGTGGGGGAAACGGTGTCACCCAGTCTGGTTCAAAGTAACCAACTTTAGCTTAACTTAGCTTCCAGTATTCCTTCCTCCTATTTCTTATTTTCATAAGCATTTAATCTGTCAAGTAATGTGCCAACAGTTAAGTTTTAATTGTCTGTTTGTTTTAATTTGAATTCTTGTCAACGTAGTTATTAAATCAGAGCTAATATCGATACCAATGTTTAATGTAATTCTGTGATAGTTTCAATAAAAGGTCTATTTTCTGGTAGACCAATATAAATTGAAGTCTAAGCGTGAAATTACATTTCTGATTAATCACAGTAGAAACAATTTAGTATCGGAAAAAGGAAGAACTCGCACTTTGGTGGCAGTTTGTGCAAGATTAAAGTCTGCTAAACTGCGCATCTACAATAATGATGGCTCAGTAAGTGTTTAAATACCTTACTAAACATCATTTATTCTATTACAATTGGTGGCTCGTCCGAGTTCCTAGAACGTTTATTAAGTTGTTTTGTGTAGTTTATTTTTGTTACGGTGTCGTGGCATAGTTTGCATCCTGGTGGTGGACTTATGGAGTGGTTTTGGCTGGTGAGTGTCTCAGAGATTGCTATAGTGGCATTGTCTGGTGCGTTTTCCCGTTAGAATTATTCTTTTCTTTCACTTTTGAACGTGGGTTTTGGAGCTGCGGATGAATGAATGTTTGTTTTTGTGAGACGTTTCATTACGTGTCGCGAGGCTGCATGCATTTTTTCGTTTTGTGACCGCCGAGTCACACTGCTTCATTTTCTTACATCTGCGATTTACTGTTAAACGTCTGTTTCACTCTTTGCTGCTCCATTTTTACCTAATCTGTTACAACGTGTTTGCCGAGGTTCGGGAAAACCCACTCCGCTTTGGGCCAGACCGAGGTCCGGTTCCGTTTGACGTAAAGTCCGTTGTTGTACACAGTTAGGGTGCTGCCTCCCCTGGGGGCGTGAGAGTTAGCTTGGATGTGTTGTGCTCGTTAACAGAATTTTTCTGCGGTGTAAAAGTCGTTTATTTTGTGAAAGAGAGTCCAGTACTTTGGGTCGAGTTAAGCTAAACGGTACCGAGAGACAAGATGGCTGCTTAAAACGCTGTGATTGGTCCATTGTGTGTCGCGTTCAAGAACGTCGGTTTCTGTAGACTCTGGTTGTCAGGTTCATTTTTGCACACATTTCTGACAGTTTATTTGTGTTGTTTGAGTTCTATGCGCGTGATTTCGTCGAAGACTGGCTTAACCGCGGTGTTTTGCGATATTTATGACTGTTTTAGAATGTTGAAAAGACCGTTCCACGCTTTTGTTCGACCGACCGCAGGTCCGTGAACACACCGCTCGAACGGCACGTCACTGGTGGGTGGCGTTAGGTTTGGAAGACACAATTTCCCATGAACACTTGGGTTTTAGAACTACAGTTCTGTCTTCGCTGTGATTGGTCGATTACGCTGTATGTGTTGACGCATGCGCAGTGGGTGAAGCCCCGCTCCTCGTCAAATTTCACTTGCTACTTGTCCCAGACGAGTTTCCGTGCTTGTTTGTCCATTACTGTCTTTGAAAAGACTGTTTAATCGCGGTGTTTTTGAGATTTTAGTGGGTGGACAGAGCCGGTTGCTCTGAAAAACTGCCGATCGCCATGTGACCAGGTCACGTGACACCGATTTTGCCGGTTTTATGAGGACCGACCTTATTTCTTTTAAACGCAGTTTAAAAGGTTTCACAGTTCAACCGATTTTGCTCACATGATTTCGTTTTGTGAGCCTGGGTTCTAGAGCTTATCACGTTACGCTTTAGATCTGTCTGATTGATGCTTTTCATCCGTGTTGGATGTCTGTGTGGGCTGAAAGCTACGGCTGCGCTCACTGGTGATAACAGCGCCTCTATAGCGGTCAGATAGAGAAATTACTAGGCATGTAACGGTTGTAGTTGGTGTACCGAACCGAAAAGGTACGGAGGTGGACCGAACCGAACGTGCTGTACCGAAACGGTTATTTTTTCACTCATTGAATGTTAATATGTGCGCCGCGGAACAAAATTTCCTGGGCGCGTTTCAGCACGGAGCTATTATCTCGCAGCACGCGCAGCATTAGCCGTTAGCTTCTCGCTGCGGTTTCCTGTTTGTTAACGTTATGGTTTTCTTGTTAAAAGACGAGCGCACAAAGCTGTGTGTGTGGACGTTTTTTCATGAAGACTGGATCTGCAGCAGCAACACGTCTAACGTGAACGCGCTGGAAACTACGTCATCAGAACGTGAACGAGCTGTTACAAAGTACGCTAACCACACAGCTGCATTTAAACAACTTCTACAAAGTGCGCTAACAACACAGCTGCATTTAAACAACTTCATCAGGTAATTTAGATGGGTCCAGATCAATAACACAAACTGTATGAGTTTTTAAAGCTCTGAATCTAAGTCTGAAAGTTTTTAATGCACAGTTGATCCTTGCTATGAGACATCCATCACGTCAACACTTAAGTCAAAAAGTTCAGCTCTTTATGAAAAAACTAAAACTGATGGTCAACAAGTCCTGGAGCTGATTTAAACCCTGCCCTGATGATGAGTGAGATATTCAACCGTTCAAGAGGTATTGTTCTTTTATTATAATTATTATTTATAATTTATTATTATTTAAAATTATAATCTTATTAACTTATTTTTTTACCTCTGTGTTTTATTTCCAGTATTTCCAGTTACAGAGGTAGCTGCTCTCCTTCCACTTCAGGGAAATCCACCAGAGATCACCTGCTGCAGCTAAGAAGTGTGTGATGACTGAATTGAACTCTGGAACTGTTCCAGGACCAGTCCCACCAAGAAGAGGTTGTGAGTAATGAGGACAAATACAGCCACACTGGTGCTACTGGACAAAAACTTTATTAGTTAAGATTGTAAACAGTCTGTTGCTGCTTATTGTTCTGGTTCTGACTGTTATTGTATTCATTAAGATTTTTATTATTTTTAATATAATTTATTTATTGTAGAGTGCTGTTTATTTAAAATATCATCCAAATGGGTCACTTTTATTTATTACTACAATACAATACAAACATATTTTTGGCATATTTTCAAAATAAACATTTTGTAAGTCTTTATTTTGTCTTTTTTTTTTTGTACCGAAAATAAACCGAAAATAAACCGAACCGAGCCCTCCTTGTAATTGAACCGAACCGAAATGTGATTTTAGCGTACCGTTACACCCCTAGAAATTACAGTCGCTGTGATAAACTCACTTCCAGCGCTGTGACCCCTGCTGGTTACATTAGAAGACGCAGTCTTCCTGTAATGTGTACATGGTAACTGTTCCTGTTTTAAACGGGAAACATTTTGAGAATATTGTACTCACAGCACACTTTAATTTGATTTTCACATATAATCAAATGTTGATGGCAGAACAGTTACACAGATTTAATACAGACATGTATGTTTTTAGATAAAACTTAACAGTTTATCTTTAATTCTGTGCAAAACTGGCTCTCTGTCCCTGTTTTGTTTTAAACTGCGAGTTTAAAATAACACACATGAGGCGTCCTTTGTTTTGGTTTTCAAAAAAATCTCACAACGACAGCCGTTTTTGTTTGACCTTGTCACAGGTCGACAAATTACTAAACATCACTGATTTTTATTTCATTTAACATCTTGGATGTTTTCTGAGCAGCTCATACACTTTGCATATTTGCAAGCTGCGAAATGAGACCCGCTTTACTTGATTTTTCACAGAACATCAGTACAAAGATGGACGTTCAAACAGGTGAACCACCTGAGGAGGCCTCTTGTTCTGTGTATCCTAGATGGATGGATGGGGGCCTTGGGATTCCTGCCCGTGCTTCCTGCAAAGTGGGGGAGTCTGCTTCATCGTATGCTAATTACTTAGCTGCTAGGAACGTCCGTCAGGATAAGTGGGAAAATCCCCTGTCATTCTACGACAGGCTAATCTCGGTCTACTCCGGGGGAAAAACTGTCCCTGGATTAGAGGAAAATATGGAGTTTAAACGTCTTTTCATTATGAATCTTATGCCTTTTCAAATGAAATGTGTTCATTTCAAGGTTGATTGCAAAAAAGATTCTATGGAAGTGATAAGACAATATGCTGCGTCAGTTTTTGAGGCCGAAATACAACCTAGGATACCATCAGAGGTTTGTACAGGTCAAAAGGTCACATCCCACTCGCAGGAAGTAGTAGAGGTTCCCTCTCCTTCAAAGTGCGAGAGGTCACAGGTTTTTCATAATAACATACAACAGCATGGTGCTACGAGCTGTAGGAGTTCTGAACCCCCTGCCCCTCAGGTTGAAAACCTTGAGAGGAGCAGAGAACCACACAAGGTAGGTGTTCGCTCTCTAGATGAACCAAGATGGTTCAGATCGAACCAAAAGAGTTCTCACCTAGGTCTCACAGTGGGTGAACTTCGAGAGAAGTTGATGTCTGGGAACCGTGACCCTTTGAAAAATGGTCTGTCCCGACATGTACCCCCGAGAAGCGGCCCTCCTGCCCCTGCCCCTCGAGCTGCACAGCTCGAGACATGCAATGAGTCACACATGCTCCAGATTATGGAAACGGCGCCTCCGCGCGAGGACGTGACTGAGGATGTGGTTTGTTTGTCAAATGATTTGAATGTTACAGTGGTTGACCAAGCTGACACAACGTGTGACGTTGTCCTTGATGATAACACAAACAACGTTGTTCATCCTGATGAAGCGACGCGCGGCACTGTCTTTTGCAACAACTCAGTGCACACAGTTGACAACAACATCGTCAACACTGACATAAAGGCTGACGGCAAACAAATTGCTGATGATCAGCGTCCTGAAAGTCCAGATGCTGACAGCAAACAAATTGCTGAAAATCCGCATCCTGAAGGTCATGAGGCAGACAGCCATCATGTTGCAGACAGCGATGATGATTACACAGACAGAGTCACACGTACACAGAAACGTGTGAAAAAACCTGATCGGTTTCTGTGTAACTTTATAAGAAGGGGGATAGCTAAAAGAGCTTACCTGCCACTCACATTGGAAGGGGTCCTCGCGCAAGAAGCGCTCCTGGTTAGCGGCTCAGACGTGTCTACCATGTCAGCCGAACTGTTTGAGGAGCTAAGGACCGCCGCTAACGATGTTGACAGGCAAATACACTTTGTGAAATACACTTATGGTGAGCAACAAGGCCTCGCAAAGACGAGAACAACCCTAATAGCCATGGTTCACATGCAGATTGGCGAGATGTCACTATACCACCCGGTATATGTGTCTGAACTTGACTCACTCCGGGCCCCATTTGTGGTTGGCCAAGATTTTATAAATCGCTTTGAAGCGATTATAAATTATGGCAATCAGACAATGTGGGCCACAGTGAGCAGTCCACTGCCATTCGTGGTACCTCCCCAAGGTCAGGACACTGACTGTCTAACAACAGGTACCGCTAAGGTCACAAGGGATTCCCCAACCGAGACCACAAGCCCGGTAAGTGAACCTTCAAATACAGGTGAGACAGAGGAGACTCAACAATTGGACCAGACTCTGGCCCAACACGAGAACCTCCTCTGCGAGCTGACACCTTCAGCACTCACTGAACACTACCTACCACCGGTAGAAGAAGGTGTGGAGATCCAAGAGTCCCACACCGATGACGCTGTACTGTCCTATGGGACAGGTAATTCGGCATACAGCCAAGATTTCAGTGAAGTCTTGGTTCAAGGACATCTGAGCCCACAAAGTGACAGTCTACAACACGCTGACAGTCACTTGGACTTCATTGTTACAGATTTTGAGGACCCCTCCTCAAACAAAAGGGGGGCAGACTCACACTTCCTACCACAGGTAGACGACGGTGTAGAGATCCAAGGATCACACACCGAGAACGCTGTACTGTCCTCTGGGACAGATAATTCAGCCATCATCCAAGCTTTCAATGAAACCTTGGTTCAAGAGCATTTGAATCTAGAACTACTCAGAAATGACATAGTTCTTACAGACTCAAAGAGCACCTCTTCATTCATGAAGTGGCAAGACATACATCACAACGACAGTGACACGCCTGCGACGGCGCCGACAGTTGTGACACACCTGCATTACGCAGAAAGAGGTAAACGTACAGAGGTACGTTGGCCGAAACCTATAAGGTTCCTGTACAAGGTTCCCCATAAACTGCGCGAACAGCTTAAACTAAACAAAGGCATCCTAACTCGTGCCCATGGACGGACGTCCACACCCGTGCGCGTGGTCCCTCATGACCACAGGGGGGTGATGTTAGGCCATGCCCATGTCAAGGACAAAGATTTCAATAACCCCACAAACGACAAAGATCTCGCAAACTCAAAGACTTCATGGGAAAAGAAGGTCGTCCAAGCACAGGATAGTAAATAAACTAAACAGTTTAAACTATTCTAGTTGCGNGCATCCTAACTCGTGCCCATGGACGGACGTCCACACCCGTGCGCGTGGTCCCTCATGACCACAGGGGGGTGATGTTAGGCCATGCCCATGTCAAGGACAAAGATTTCAATAACCCCACAAACGACAAAGATCTCGCAAACTCAAAGACTTCATGGGAAAAGAAGGTCGTCCAAGCACAGGATAGTAAATAAACTAAACAGTTTAAACTATTCTAGTTGCGAAAAGAAACCGTTCCAACTAGAACTTAGAAACGCTAAGCATAAAACCCACAACAAAAACTAACCTTAACAACCGTTTAAATCTGCAGGATTTAATTGACATCGGTTATAAAGCTAAGAACTGTTTTTCTTGTGTGTGACGTGGAATCTGACGACCAGAGTGAGTTTGACGTAGTGTAACGTTGTTTTTAGTTGCTTAATTGCTACTTTTGTGTTATTGAAGTTGTTATTGTTTTCTGAACACTCCCAGCCAAAAGAGGTTTTGATTGTTGATAAGTTGAAGACTTAAATGGATTTTAACTATGCCAACATGCTGTTCATTTTGTTAAAGATCTCAATCTTTGAAGAGTCATAGTAGATTAATACTACTTAAGGTACTATAATCTACACTGGTCTCCGAATCATTTAGGTAGAACCGATTCGATCGTTTCTATTCTAGATCTATTCATTTTGATGAGTCTCGCCATAGACTTCAAAATTCATAGGGATTACCAAATCTTGCGTCGTTCGTCTAAAAGACAACAGACATTTAGACCAAACTAGATTTCATTTTTGTATTTTTAGTTTAACCTAAACTAAATAATGAATGGAGGAATAGTTTGAAAGAAGAGGCCTTCGTTACAGAAGCCCTCCACATTTCTATAGGTATAGATCCCTATCTCTGATTTTTTCAGCATTGATCCACCCCTTAATTGGTAATTGTAGCTGTTCTAATCCATGATAGCTTACATACCAGGTGCATATAGGTAAGGCTTAATGTAGAATCCCAATCATAAGCCCACCTAAAACCACATAATTGCATGACACATTGAACCAGGGTGGCACCGACTGGAAGCCATCCAGCCTGCAACCTTCGATGTGGGGACCTGCTGATCCAACGTTGGTCTTCAACCTTCATCCAAGGCCGCCTCCTCTGCTTCAATCGAGGGATCCCCTCTACATGCTGATTAAAAACCATTCTTGCTGATGAAATCAATAACCCCATCGTTGTGGATTTACCGTTGTGGATTATAAGACTTTGTTTTCCAAGGGATCACAGACTCAGTTCTCCATGGGTTAACAGACTATGTTTTCCAAAGGATTAAAAGCTTGCCGCAATGGGATTACCTACGAACAGTATGGAATTTCAAAAACATTATGGGAGTATAATTTTGAACTTTTTTTGACTTTTTTTTTTCCACTTGCTGGATTACATAGAGGTCAGAGACATTCGGTGGTATCCTTTCGTGTTGGAACTCATCCCCAAGGACAGGCGATGATTTCCAAAAAGGGGGACTGTAGGGATACAGCACTCTCATGTCCGTATGGGATATGGGCCTCTCCACATCTCTCTGAGACTCTAAGTGTTACACCTTCTTGAGGCCCTCAAGGAGACAGATGGACACTTATATATTTTTACAATTATTATGAATTAATGGACACTAATTAATCAGATTGAACTTTCTCTTTAATGTGTGTTAATTCAGAATTGATCAAACAGTATTTTTGTCATTTCAATGATGATCTGTTACTTGCATGACTTTGACCCTTCGGCTGGTTTATTTCTGCAGAAGCAAGCAGTCTTTGAATCTAAAGCACAAGGTCAGAGTAAACGTTTAACTTGCAGCTTCTTTTGTGTTGTCTATGAAGTTAGACATAACATTAGCTGTGCTCACAGGCAGGCCATCTGGCTGTTTATGTAAACAGTTTTCCTGTTGTCCGTCAAGAGACTTTCTGCCTATGGAATTAAACTTCCATCTTTTATTTTGTTATAACCAGCCAGTAGCCACTAAGAAGGTGGGTCAGATCCCGCCTCCCATATAATGGGCACTTCCTATTTGGAAGTTAGTTTTTGGAGGAGAACTAAGTTGCAACTGGTTTCTCTTCCCTGGAGAAAGCTGGAGACGCCCGGTCATGTGTCAACGACCCACGTCTCAGCGGGGATCATAGTAAAGCCTTACTGTGATCCTGTCACTCTTCTGGAAGAATTTGTTTTCTAAAGTTTTATTTTGAAAGTCAGTCTGTGCGCTTGACCGTTGGTCCCTGCCGAGGGAGGCGAGTTCCTCGTATCGTGAATCAGCACACTCACGCTGAAGTCCAACTGGACGGCCACTGGACAAACCCATCCACGTGTGTGTCCACAAACTTCTCCACTCTTGTCTCCAAGAGACGAACCTTCAACAGGTAACGAGCCGTGGTGTGTTTGAGCGTGCGGGAGCCCAGCAGTCTGCTCGTGTGGGGGAAACGGTGTCACCCAGTCTGGTTCAAAGTAACCAACTTTAGCTTAACTTAGCTTCCAGTATTCCTTCCTCCTATTTCTTATTTTCATAAGCATTTAATCTGTCAAGTAATGTGCCAACAGTTAAGTTTTAATTGTCTGTTTGTTTTAATTTGAATTCTTGTCAACGTAGTTATTAAATCAGAGCTAATATCGATACCAATGTTTAATGTAATTCTGTGATAGTTTCAATAAAAGGTCTATTTTCTGGTAGACCAATATAAATTGAAGTCTAAGCGTGAAATTACATTTCTGATTAATCACAGTAGAAACAATTTAGTATCGGAAAAAGGAAGAACTCGCACTTTGGTGGCAGTTTGTGCAAGATTAAAGTCTGCTAAACTGCGCATCTACAATAATGATGGCTCAATAAGTGTTTAAATACCTTACTAAACATCATTTATTCTATTACAAGGCAAAGTTCTGGTTTCAGCTGTAAATATTTAAAGTTTGTATGTATACTTTAGACCCTGTGTGAATTAGAGAAAACCAGAATAATTTCAATCTTGTGATCACATTTCTCGTTTTCAAAAATGATTAAAGTTTTATGTTGTACAATCATTCTATCAAAGAAAAAGAGCAATCAAAATTGAATCCTTGAAATTTTTTGTGACTTTCTTGCTAATGATCAGTGTATGTACAGTTATATTTAAGTAAAGTCATATTGTTGCATTTTCTCACAGCTGATAAAAAATCTGGAACAAGTTTAGAAGGGTGTGGTTGGGAGGAACGGCCCCCCTGATCTGAACCCGAGTGGTGTTCTGTTGTTGGACTTCTGTGCTCGTCATGGATTGTCCATAACGAACACCATGTTCAGGCATAAGGGTGTCCATATGTGCTCTTGGCACCAGGACACCCTAGGTCGTAGTTCAATGATCGACTTTGTTGTCGTCTCATCTGATCTGCGGCCGCATGTCCTGGACACTCGGGTGAAGAGAGGGGCGGAGCTGTCAACTGACCACTACCTGGTGGTGAGTTGGCTCCGATGGTGGGGGAGGATGCCGGTCAGACCTGGCAGACCCAAACGTATTGTGAGGGTCTGCTGGGAACGTCTGGCAGAGTCTCCCGTAAGACGGAGCTTTAACTCCCACCTCCGGGAGAGCTTTGAACACGTTCCGAGGGAGGCGGGGGACATTGAGCCCGAGTGGGCCATGTTTCGCGCCTCTATTGTCGAGGTAGCTTATCGGAGTTGTGGCCGCAAGGTTGTTGGTGCCTGTCGTGGTGGCAACCCTCGAACCCGGTGGTGGACACCGGCGGTGAGGGATGCTGTCAAGCTGAAGAAGGAGTCCTATTGGGCCTTTTTGGCCTGTGGGACCCCGGAAGCAGCAGATAGGTACCGGCAGTCCAAGCGGCATGCGGCTCGGGTGGTTGCTGAGGCAAAAACTCGGGCGTGGGAGGAGTTCGGAGAGGCCATGGAGAATGACTTCCGTACGGCTTCGAGGCGATTCTGGTCCACCATCCGGCGTCTCAGGGGGGGAAAGCGGTACGCGACCAACACCATTTATGGTGGGGATGGCGTGCTGTTGACCTCAACTCGGGATGTTGTGAGTCGGTGGGCGGAATACTTCGAAGACCTCCTCAATCCTACTGGCACGTCTTCCACTGAGGAAGCGGAGCCTGGGGACTTTGGATCGGGCTCTCCAATCTCTGGTGCGGAGGTCGCCGAGGTGGTTAAAAAGCTCCGCGGTGGCAAGGCTCCGGGGGTGGATGAGATTCGTCCTGAGTTCCTTAGGGCTCTGGATGTTGTGGGGTTGTGTTGGCTTACGCGACTCTGCAATATCGCGTGGACATCGGGGGCAGTTCCCTTGGATTGGCAGACTGGGGTGGTGGTTCCCCTATTCAAAAAGGGGGACCGTAGGGTGTGTTCCAACTATAGAGGGATCACACTCTTAAGCCTCCCTGGTAAGGTCTATTCAGGGGTTCTGGAGAGGAGGGTCCGTCGGATAGTCGAACCTCGGATTCAGGAGGAGCAGTGTGGTTTTCGTCCTGGTCGTGGAACACTAGACCAGCTCTACACCCTCAACAGGGTCCTGGAGGGTGCGTGGGAGTTTGCCCAACCAGTTTACATGTGCTTTGTAGACTTGGAAAAGGCATTCGACCGCGTCCCTCGGGGGGTTCTGTGGGGGGTACTCCGGGAGTATGGGGTACCAGGCCCATTGATATGGGCTGTTAGGTCCCTGTACGACCGGTGTCAGAGCTTGGTCCGCATTGCCGGCAGTAAGTCAGGCTCGTTTCCGGTGAGAGTTGGACTCCGCCAAGGTTGCCCTTTGTCACCGATTCTGTTCATAACTTTTATGGACAGAATTTCTAGGCGCAGCCAAGGTGTTGAGAGGATCCGTTTTGGTGGCCTTAGAATCGCTTCTCTGTTTTTTGCAGATGATGTGGTCCTATTGGCTTCATCAGTTCGTGATCTACAGCTTTCGCTGGAGCGGTTTGCAGCCGAGTGTGATGCGGCCGGGATGAGGATCAG
>JBBPBX010058047.1:0-16103 GCA_038048925.1 Garcialebias charrua
TTTTTAAATTATGTCGGCGCGATCAAGTAACATCAGTATGTGTTTTTATTCATGGAGGGTTTATTAATGAGAGCTTTGGATGATTTACTGTCTTAAAATGATAGATCTCAAACGCAATCGGACATGCTCAAAGCCACGAAGCTCCCTGCACGTTTTTTTTAAAGCTGAATCGTAAAAGTTAATAAGTTTTCCATTAATAGAGTATACAATAAAATGATTTGAGCAAGATTAAAACTTCTACTGCTTATATTGACCTTCCAAAACTGAAGACAAATCGCTTAGATCAACACTAGAAATGCTGCACTCGTCTGAGTCGACATGCTCCGCCATTATTATTTACATGCGCGTTGAGCAGCGGCTCCCCACGTGTACGTCAAATGACGGTTTTGCGGAATGCACGGAATTTTAGGGGCGTGTCCCAGAGAAATGACTATCATAACTTGGAATGAAATTTTAATATATTTATAATTTATTATGCAAAAACGACCAGAGCTCAATGATATAAGATATATATGTTCTGACAAATATTCAAATTTACAAAATCATGTCACAATCCCTTTAAGAGCTTCATTGATTAATTTTAAATAATATTTATTTGTAACCTGTAACATGAGTTTTGATTTTTTTTTGTGTGTAAATGGAGCAGTCAGGGTCGAGACATGCATGTGTGTCTGTGGGATCTGAGAGAAGGTGGCGGTGAGCTGCTGGAGTCCGTGTGGACGGGCAGCGTTGGATTCTGTCAGTGCTCCTTACTGGAGACGAGCTCAACAAACCACCTGCTGGCCTTTGCTGGACAACAGACAGAGGAGGTAAGATGGAGAGTATATCGGTAAAACCTATGAGTTTTTTCTTCTACCAAAGCATGGAGGAGTCAGTCAAATCATTTGCATCTTAAACTTTTATGTAAAGATCAAATAAAAGAAAGCTCACTTTACAATATAAACTACTTCTTCTTCTTTTGACTTTTCCCTCTTCAGGGGTCGCCACAGCGAGTCATCCTCCTCCACCTCACTCTGTCCTCTGCATCCTCTGTCCTCACTCCAACTACCTTCATGTCCTCTCTAACTGCATCCATATATCTCCTCTTTGGCCTTCCTCTGTGTCTTTTTCCTGGCAGCTGCATTTCTAACATCCTTCTACCAATATACCCACTGTCCCTCCTCTGGACATGTCCAAACCATCTCAGTCTGGCCTCCCTAACTTTATCTCCCAGTTGTTCAACATGTGCTGTACCTCTGATGATCTCATTCCTGATCTTATCCATCCTTGTCACTCCTAAGGAGAACCTCAGCATCTTCATTTCTGCTACTTCCAGTTCTTTCTCCTGTCTTTTTGTCCATGTCTCTGTCTCCAGACCATACAACATAGCTGGTCTCACCACTGTCTTGTAAACTTTTCCTTAAACCTTTGCTGACAACCTTTTGTCACAAATCACTCCTGAAACCTTTCTCCATCCACTCCATCCTGCCACTCATGATTTCCTCATGCAATACCACACCTCCTCTCTTGGCACCCTGTCATATGCTTTTACTAAATCCACAAAGACACAATGGAGTTCTTTCTGACCCTCTCTGTACTTCTCTATCAACATCCTCAAAGCAAAGATGGCATCTGTGGTGCTCTTTCTTGGCATGAAACCATACTGCTGCTCACAGATAGTCACCTCTTGTCTAAGCCTTCCTTCCACAACTCTCTCCCAGATCTTCATTGTGTGGCTCATCAACTTAATTCCCCTGTAGTTGCTACAACTCTGTACATCACCCTTGTTCTTAAAAATGGGAACCAGCACACTTCTTCTCCATTCTTCAGGCATTTTCTCACCCTCAAATATTCCATTAAATATTTGAGTCAAAAACCTCACTGCCACCTCTCCAAGACATTTCCAAACCTCCACTGGTATGTCATCAGGTCCTACTGCCTTCCCCTTCTTCATTCTTTTCAGAGCTTTCCGGACTTCACCCTCACTAATCTTTCCCACTTCCTGGTCCACAGTTTCTATGACCTCCACTCTTCTTTCTCTTTCATTCTCTTCATTCATTAGCTCCTCAAAGTAAAGGCCCCCTCATAGCTATGCGTTCGGCCGTACGCCGCACTACGCCGTACGTACGCAGAGGCACAAGCGTACCATGTACGCGCAAAGCTCAAATTTTACGACCGTGTACGCAAACGCGTTGTCTCACAATAAACTGCCTGGCGCCAGACTGTTTTGTATGTGACACAAACATTAAATTCCTCTTCTTCATCACTGATCTGGCCTTTTTTTTGTTTTTTTGCCAAAAGTCAAGTGATCGCTTCCTCCTCCGCTGACTCCATGACTGAAATGATGAGGAAATGAATGAATTTGTCGCGAGCGAATTAAACTTGTGTCCAACGTGGCTGCGAGGTTCTGCAGATTTCCTGGTGGGCTGTGGGCTGCAGGACCAGCGCTCCCTGTTTATTTTTATTTTTAGAACTTTTTAATAAGATATAACACCGCTGCGGCTGAAGCTGTGTGAAGCTGCCGGCTCGCCTTTTTTTTCTCCCCCGACCTGTCAATCAATTCAGTAGGCGTGTCAGCAAATGACCAATCAGCGAATGCTCTGCGCTGTGAATTTGGAGCGAAAACGCGAGAACGAACGCAGAGCTGTGCGGGCGAATGCGCACACACAGAACGCGCGTGTAGTATGGCGTACGGCCGAACGCAGAGCTATGGGGTGGACCTTAATCCTTCCATCTTCCCATCACACTCTCCTCACTTGTTAGAACATTACCATTCCTTTCTTTAATAAGCCTAACCTGCTGCACATCCTTTCCAGCCTGATCCCTCTGTCTTGCCAATCGGTACAAGTCCTTCTCGCCCTCTTTAGTGTCCAGTCTCCCATACAACTCATTGTACGCCCTCTGCTTTGCCTTAGCTACTTCCCTCTTTGCTCTATGTCCCATCTCCTTATATTCCTGTCTCCTCTCTTCAGTCCTCTCACTGTCATATTTCTTCTTGGCTAATCTCTTTCTTTGAATGGCGTCCTGCACTTCACTATTCCACCACCAGGTTTCCTTATCATCCATTCTCTGTCCAGATGACACACCAAGTACCTTCCTACCTGTCTCTCTAATTACTGTTGCTGTAGTAGCCCAGTCACTTGGAAGCTCTTTCTTACCACCCAGAGCCTTTAACAGCTCATCTCTGAATTTCTCACAACATTCTTCCTTCTTCATCTTCCACCATTTGGTCTTCTTCTCTGGTTTTACTCTTTTTCTCTTCTTCACAGCAACATTCATTATACACACAACCATCCGATGCTGTCTGACCACACTCTCCTCTGCCACAAACTTACAGTCTCCAATCTCCCTCAGGTTTCCTCTTCTACACAGAATGTATTCGACCTGTGTACTCCTTCCTCCACTCTTATAGGTCACTCTATGTTCCTCCTCTTTTGGAAATAGGTATTGACTATAGCCATTTCCATTCTCTTGGCAAAATCCACCACCATCTGTCCTTCCTGGTTTCTTTCCTTGACACCAAACCTACCCATCACTTCCTCATCCCCTCTGTTTCCTTCACCAACATGTCCATTCAGGTCTGCTCCAATCACCACTCTTTCCTCCCTGGGAATACTCTCTATCACTTCATCCAGATCTTTCCAAAATGTATCTTTCTCCTCCCCATCACATCCAACCTGTGGAGCATAACCACTTACTATGTTTAGCATCAGACCTTCTACTTCTACCTTCAGACACATCACCCTATCTGACACTCTCTTCACCTCTACTACATTCTTTGCCAACTCCTCCTTCAGGACCACCCCTACTCCATTTCTCTTTCTATCCACACCATGGTAAAACAGTTTGAACCCTGCTCCAATACTGCGAGCCTTGCTGCCCTTCCACTTGGTCTCTTGGACACATAAAACATCTACCTTTCTTCTCTGCATCATGTCAGCCAGCTCTCTACCTTTGCCTGTCATTGTCCCCACATTTAGAGTTGCAACCCTCAGTCCTACATTCTTCACTTTCCTCCTCTCCCTCTGTCTCCTGACACGTTTCCCTTCTCGTGGTCTTCGACTAACTCTGCACAACTCACTCTACAATATAAAAAAATATTATTTAAAAGATTTCACTGATTTTTTCTTCAACCATGATTCTTTAAGGAGGACATTTAATGATGGCTAAAGTCTTAAAACATTTTTTATCTCTTAAAAATTATTCACAAACCCTCCAGATCAAAGTGCTCACTGGGAGATGTAGTTCTGAGTTTAGCAGAAGTTGCAGGTAGACAGAAAAAAAATAACTAAGATAAAAAAATAATTAAAAAAATACGTCTATAATCAGACCTCTTTCTACTAAACTTTGTTATCGACTCTGAGAGTTTGTGGAAAAACTGTTTTACAGCAAGAGTTCCTTTTTATTCCAAATGTTAGGAAATGACTTTAATCTTTGCTTCACTAAAGTTATGAATCCAGTCAACAATTGTCAGGGAATTTCTCCTCCGTTAATGTGAAACATGATCATGTAGTTTTCAGGCATGAACTGTCAAACACTAATCAGAACAGCTTCATTAATAAACCAGAGTCTCTGTGGAAGAGCAGGAGCTGAACACAGACACTTGGCTGCATGTCAGTATATTCTGATCATGGTTGTTAACGTACCATCTATTAAAAGCTTTTGTCTAAAACACCTAATTGTCCTGGGAAAGACTAAGAAAACAAGTTTGATTGTGCCTTTCAAACCGTAATGAATGAGCATGTTCCTGTGTCTAAATCTATATTACCTGATGAAATCATCTGAGTTCTGAACCACTGGCTGGTGCTGCCGTCCTGACTGCTGCAGTCAAGTCACACTTTGGTCCGTCTTGTATTTAACTCACAACACCCTACAGCTTGTATGGTTTTGTATGGACCTGCTGTGTGAGCGGTGAATTTGTATGAGGAGAAGGCAGCCAAGTATTCAGCCATCTTTTATTGCCTCCAGATTCATGTTACGTGCTTTGCTGCAGAGGAGCCACACTTGAAAGGGACGGAGCGGTCACCTGATCCAGTCAAACGTGCCTCTGCTAACCCCAGCCAAGCTAGCCAGGCATCAGGGCACCTGTGGAGCCCAGCACCTCAATAATGCCATTGTCCCAACAGACACGGACAGGGGCACACCTACGTAGCCATAAAAGGCAGACCAAAACAGACCGCAGCTGATTTAGTCATCTGGGCTCCACCTCAATTCCACAGACATAACGGGCCAAGACAGATGCTTATCATGCATTTGCAAGTAAAACACCCACATTAACAAATTCCCTCATGAAACAATACGTACAGTGAGCACATGCCACAGAGCATGCACATTTGTGTCATTTAGCACAGTGGACTAAAAACGGCTCACTGTTTAGAGATGTATGAAAGCAGAGAATAGTTTCCTTGTAGAGTTTTCTTCTGTTTGCTGCTTGCAGTGAGAGTCCTGCCAGGAGATTGTTGCTGTGGTAAGAACATTAATTAATAGTGTGTTTTATTTATGGGCAGTTTAATGCCACACAAGAACAGAGATCACCTGGGGCGCAGAGGAGTTCTTAAATGCTCTCTTTGTCAGGCATGCAGAAGTAAACATGCAGGACAGATGTGGCCTAGTGATAAAATACAGATCACTACCTTTAAGGGCTGTTTAATCTGGGGCCTAATGAGGATGAATATACGAATCATCAGCACAGAGGAAGTCAAAGGAATTAGTTTAGGTAGTAATGTGGGTGTGTGGACGCACAGAGGCACTTACACTTTATCATTAGCTCCATTAGTAGCCGTGGTTTTATCAGAATCGCTGCCAATGTGTGCAGGAAAACACCACTCATGTCGCAAGGTCAGGCTTTAGTGGGATTTATTGAGGACGGTTTGGCAGCTGCCTTGCACTGATGGATAATACTGCTCTGAGGGCTCCGTGTACTCAGATCCACCAAGGGTTTGGAGCAATCAGAGATTCAGGTCGCAGCGTTGTTTGAATCCAGAGAACAGGCAGGTCACGACTTGGCAGTCACGTTGTAATCAAAGAACGAACCCACAAGTTTAATTTAGATTAAAAAACAATTAAAATGTAAGTTTCTCAAAGTCATGAAAACAGTTAGAGCAACAATGCATCAGAACTTTATTGGGAGATTTAAAACAAATATACTTTATAGGTTGTTATTGTATTAGGAATAATTTGTCTGGACACTTGGTTTTTGTTTTGTGAGGAAAGATTTAAGTTTTTGTTATGGGCCAAGTTTAGTATATGAAACACTACGAGATAAATACAATGCTCACTGACATTTGTGCAGACAGACAGTTCCTGAGTGGACAAGTGTTTTCTCCAAAGGGCCACGACCAGAACTGGACCTGTTGCAGAGTGCTGGACCAGCAGGCTGAACTCAGTTCTGCTGTGCATCCATCCATCCATCCATCCATCCATCCATCCATCATCTTTACCCGCTTCTTCCATTTTGGGTCACGGGGGTTGCCGGTGCCCATGTCCAGCAGTCAATGTGCGAGGGGCGGGGGACATCCTGGACAGGTCTCCAGTCCATCACAGGACTCTCTCGCTCACACCTAGAGACAATTTAGAGTTACCAATCAGTCTAACATGCATGTTTTTGGTCTGTGGGAGGAAACTGGAGTACCTGGAGAAAACCCACAGTTGCACAGAGAGAACATGCAAACTCCACCCAGAAAGGCCCTCGGACTGGGATTTGAACCAGGGACCTGCTCGCTTAGAGGCAGCAGCTCTACCAGTTGTGCCACCGTGCTGCCCCTATGCTGATCAGTTTTCTAATTAGCTATAAATAAGATTTTCATTAGCTGCTATAAATAAAAATTGCAATTTGGCAATAAAAGTCAGACCCAGTGATACTGAGAATTTATAGTTTATTTATTTAATGTAAATAATGAATTTTTGCTAAATGTGAAAATGTAAAGAAAAAAATAAGGAAAAGTTTACAAGACAGTGGTGAGCTGTATGGTCTGGAGACAGAGACATGGACAAAAAGACAGGAGAAACAACTGGAAGTAGCAGAAATGAAGATGCTGAGGTTCTCCTTAGGAGTGACAAGGATGGATAAGATCAGGAATGAGATCATCAGAGGTACAGCACATGTTGAACAACTGGGAGATAAAGTTAGGGAGGCCAGACTGAGATGGTTTGGACATGTCCAGAGGAGGGACAGTGGGTATATTGGTAGAAGGATGTTAGAAATGCAGCTGCCAGGAAAAAGACACAGAGGAAGGCCAAAGAGGAGATATATGGATGCAGTTAGAGAGGACATGGAGGTAGTTGGAGTGAGGACAGAGGATGCAGAGGACAGAGTGAGGTGGAGGAGAATGACTCACTGTGGAGACCCCTGAAGAGGGAAAAGTCAAAAGAAGTTGGTGAAAAAATGTGCATGTACAGTATTTTGTAGAATTTAAACACCAGCATCAAATTAAAGAGGAACTAAACCCAAAATTAACTTTTTTTAGCTGATAAACTCCCTAGAATGTGTTCAAAATGTTATCTAGCACTATGGCTGTGTTTAGTTTCATATAATTGTGCGTATCTGTGTAAATCGGCTAATTGGCAATATTTTGGCCTAAAAACGTGTTTACGGTAGTCCTTTGGGTTGAACAGAGGTTATTGCACCTTAATTTTCATATTGGTCAGGACTGTTCACTCTGATGTGTCTTGTACACTCTGATGTCACACAGGTGGTTCAAGCAGAGCCAATCCCCTGCAGAGATGAGAAGTGCATACCTTATATGGAAGTGCTGCATTTCACTCCTGACAAGCGGTTTTATTTTTCTTTTCATTTTCATTGTTTTAGGCCTTTGGTTTTGGATGGAATGGGTGGAATAGATAAATACATCTACATGTTTATTCTTTG
Organism: Garcialebias charrua; assembly: GCA_038048925.1. Classification (NCBI taxonomy): domain Eukaryota; kingdom Metazoa; phylum Chordata; class Actinopteri; order Cyprinodontiformes; family Rivulidae; genus Garcialebias; species Garcialebias charrua. Next base: position 7,847 of record JBBPBX010058047.1, read on the forward strand.
TTGTTGCTTGGTGTATGTTGTTGGCTAGAGGTTTAATTTGTTTTAGGTTGTTGCAGGTGGAGGCGTGAACAAAAGCACAACTCTACCTCCACCCCTCCTTGTCTCTCGACACGCCCATTTTCAGGGAGATTTTGGAAGGAGGAGTTACCGATCCACAGGGTGTGGAGTTGCTCTTTAAGAAAAGCTGTTTTTTTCTCTAGTGAAATGACTAAACATGTTGTTGAGCTTTAACAAGAACAATGAATTCTTGTTTCACTCCTGAGGTAGATGTGAAGGACAGCTGCCAGCTGATAGTCAGTCAGATCTGTCTCTGGATTTGTTGTCTTCTTGTGTGGACAGTTGTGCTCTCTTTTTATCTCAGGTCAAATTAAAGTCCTCCTAACACTCTTTGATAACTCTCCTCTCAGAGAGCAGATTACGGTTTTTTTCAGATGTCTTTACTCCTGGATGTAAATCTTGGTACAAGGGCCTTGCTGCTTATTGACAGCAGAGCTTCTGATGCTGCTCTGTATGTTTCTATGTATCTGATGTGCTCATTTAGTTCGTTACAGTTTTACACAAACTGAGCGCACTGTTCCCACTGGCTCCAGTAATTAATTAAAAACATAGAAGTCCATGTCTTTTTAAAAAACTCTACACTCTCTTTCAGTCCATTTTATCTTATATGTTTAACCTTGTGCTGATATAACAGTAACCCTTACATGCTCAGAAACTGCAACCCGTGAAAAGCACGTGCACCCTTAGTAACCTGCTGATTAAAACACCCACTTTCCTTCAAAATAAAAGCTTTCACTGATCTAATGTGAGCTGGATGTGACTTACAGATAATAAGATGCTCAGGTGTGCCATCGATTTATCCTCCAACCACAACAAAGGTGGCACAGACGCACTCACACGGTGAAACATCAGCATTAGTGCTGGTGTTGCTCAACAGCTGGAGGATCTGCAGACATGGCTGTAGGTTTACTAACGTTCAAACCAACCTTTCGTTTGTTCTCCCCCAGATCAAGATTATTGAGTTGCCCAGTAAGAAGCCAGTCTGCACCCTGATACCGGACTCAAAGCTGGGAATGGTCATGTGCATAAAACTGTGGAAGGTAAGTTTTCCAGGTAGATCTCAAGTGTCATGATTACAGATGTGAAGCCTACGTTCACCCCAGAACAGAAGGTCCTTGTCTCTCCGTGTATCTGTCAACTTCTGCTGGTTCCTTCTCACAGCAAACATGATTCCCACTAGTTTCCTTTTTTGGCCTGCTGTGTTCTGATTGGCCGTCCTCACACAATTAGATGTTATAATAGACAAATCAACATAAAAGCACACGTGAGAGGCGGCATGTGATTTACAGTCAGACAACTCGTCTCGGGCCATTTTTCCATGAGTTTCTTCTCAGCTGGCAGCGAGTCCCAACACTGTAATTAGAGCGTTTGGAAAGGCCGTGGGTTCACAGCCATATATCAGCCTGCAGCTGTATATCCAATCTGATCTGGGCTAAAAGTTAGCTTTCTGTCCTGTGCATGTTGTTGAAAGTTTTATTTTCCACCCAATGAAACAACCATGTAATTATTTTCATAGTTAATAATGAAACTTTTGGGTTCGGAGGACGGTGGTCAGGGGCTGATTTTATTATTTTCCAATACATTTTATGAGCTGTTTAGTTTACATGCAACAAAAGTCCAAACACAGATTATCATCATGTCGTAACTAGAGTGAGGAGCGCTGCCAGCTCTCATCCTGTCAGACTAATACAAGAACTGAAAGGGTGGCACAGCATTGGAAATGTAGTTATAAAGCATGTTGACAAGTTAGAGTCCCGCAGTGTGCAGACATTGGGTTTTTATTGTTTCACAGTGATTATCCTGCTGCGCCCACCTTTCATCATTTGATTTATGAGCCAATGCTGACTCAGTGTTGAGTGCCAGGAAACAAAATGATCAATTACAGCAGCATAAGTTATATAATGTTATTGTTCCACAGCACAGACAGCTGTCTGAGTTCAAAGCTGCTCAGGTGACTGTGAATACTTTCTTGCCCATTCCTTTTAAAGCAGAGGCCTTCTCTGCGTGTGTCGAGGTCCGAGCTCCAGGAAAAGACTGAAAACATGAATTTATAAATGTATACAAATCCCTCCTTCGCTCTTTAATTCACACATTTTGTCACTCGGAAGAAAAATGAATTGTGTTCACATCAAATGCTCGTGCAGCCACCACTTCCTGCAGCCCACACAGCTGGAGGCAGCAGCTGTCCCCGCGCTCCACCCCATATCTCTGTCACACGTGCTCCAGGAAGAAGCACCGGCAATTATCTTTTTTTTTCTGCCGTCCCACGTCTTCTTAACTTTGCAGAGCATAGATGAAATGTGATTCTCCTCCTTTAATTCATAAACAGACCAACCAACAGATTTAACACCAGCTTTTATTTTTGCTTTATTCCCTCTCTGGATAAATCCTCACTAGTCATGGCTTTTTATTGAATTCCTTCTCATCTGATCGACTGTAAAGCAGCAGCGAGGAGGAACAAAGTGCCCCCACATGTGGGTTAGACTTGGCCTGGGGGACGGTGGTGATCTATGATGTGCAGGGCTTTTAATGTGAACAGAGGTTGGCTGGGAAAAGGAAGTGCTCCTACACAGATATCCATCACTCTGAGCTCATCACCTTGCTGCCTCGTGGCCATGACATCATGGTGGGACCAGGACGACGACCCAATGAAACGATTGCTTCCTTATGTTGAAGCGGTACCAGCCTGAGGCCTGTGATGGACGCACCATCAACAAGGCTGCTGGTCTCAGGCTTGCAGCAGGACGTTTTTTTTTGTACTTTTGCCTGAATATCCTGATGCATGCTCAATAATCCAGGTATAAAATCTAAAAAAGTTTAGACAGGTCCTCTGGATGGATTCTGAGACTGATGAAGTCTTTTGGATTAAAGACCAAACGTTTCAATAAGTATATATTTTTTTAATCCATCCAGAGGACCTGGCAATTTTTTAAGTTTTGCCTGGATACTTTAGATTACAGGTAGTCCTCGGGTTACGACGGTCTCGAGTTACGACGTTTCGTGGTTACGACGCATCTAAAAAAATTAATTAAAAAAAAGCCTTATTTTGAGCCACGCGGTTTTACGTCATAAACGTCGTAATGCAACGCCGGAAGAATACAGTATTGTACTGTACGCGGTGCAGCGGCGGAGGAATACTGCACTGTACAGTACTGTACTGTGAACGCGGTTTTACGTCATATACGGAATACGGAAGGATGGACGGCGGTTTTACGTCGTAAACAGAATACGGAATACGGAAGGATGGACAGCTGTTTTACGTCGTAAACAGAATACGGAATACGGAAGGATGGACAGCTGTTTTACGTCGTAAACAGAATACGGAATACGGAAGGATGGACAGCTGTTTTACGTCGTAAACAGAATACGGAATACGGAAGGATGGACAGCTGTTTTACGTCGTAAACAGAATACGGAATACGGAAGGATGGACAGCTGTTTTACGTTGTTAACAGAATACGCCAGAGCGGTGCAGTGAAATGAAGCTAATTTGACGGTTGCTCCATCGAGCAGCATGAAGGTGGAATACGGAAGGATGGACGGCGGTTTTACGTCGTAAACTGAATAGGAAGGATGGCGGATGGACTGAGGAGGACCGCATCACCAGCATCCCAGTAGGCCATAAACTCTTTTTCCCTTCATTATGGCTCCCAAACGTATGTGTTTTTTGATAATTATGTAAGGTATGTAAGATAGGCTAAGTGCTTGGTAATACAGTACTGTATATGTATATGGTGCAGTATGTACGTATATTCCGACTTACGTCGAAAATCGGTTTACAACGCCGCGTAGGAACGGATCTACGTCGTAAGTCGAGGACTACCTGTATTTTTTTTTTGTATTTGGCTGCTTAGAGAGTTTACTCCCAAAGGAGTGATAAAAGTCAACTAATGCCCAAAGAACTCCAAGATACCAATCATTCACACCAGGCCTGGACGATGTGGCCAAAACTTTTATCACAATATATTTCTTAATTTCCGTCGATAAGGATATAATTCCGATATCAATATAAACAATATAAAATCCTCAGAAAAAACTGTACAAACTGTACAAATATATTAATGTTCACCTTTTATTTGTATTTAGCCTTCAAAGAAATTTTAAATCACTGTCAAATAAATGTAAAACTCTCAACTTTGTCAATATGAATAGTTTTAGTTTAAACAACAACATAAGCCTAACTAACCCGTGTTAGGTTTCTCTTTTGATACAGCCGGGGGTTTTGTTTCAGGGACACGTTGGCTCAAACTTTTATTGTGCTTCATCTTCTGACTCTCATCATATTCTTTAGAGTGGAAACTCTTCAGATGAAACAAGTCAGATGTGTTCCCACCACTACGGTAGTTGGAACGACTCATTTTGCAGCACACTGAAACCTACTGTTTACTGGATCTTAGAAAGCCGAACAACTGAATTAGTCTTTCCTCTCTTATCAGTGATGTCATCTGCTTTCTCTTCACTTGTGAAACTTTGTTCAGTCACATTCTGACGGTCATGGGCACTCGTTTTGAAGTGAAAACGTAACGCGCGTTGGAGCTCTGTGTGTGGTGTACGTCACCACGCAGTAGTTGTGTCGTGGCTTTTTCTGTTCGGGTTAAAGCAAAAAAGGAAATGCGTCAGTGAAATTCTGTAATCAATCAATGCAGATTTGTTCCTGTCTTTGATTTTATACGTCTACCTTATAATGTTTTGCTAGTTTTTTGATACTTTGTAAAAAAAAAAAAAAAAATTGTTTTTCTCTTTTGTTTTCTATTGTTTATTGTTTGTTTGTTTGTTTATTGTTTAAGGAAATTCTACCATTGCTGTTCATTGTTCTTTAGTTTTAGCAGGTCGCTTTCGTAAATGAGCCCATGAGGTTCAAAAGATTTACCTGACTAAATAAAGGTTGAATGAATGAATGAATGTAATCAGTAATGTATATCTAAATACTGTATAGAAAATGTCTCATATCACTGTTATTGAATAAAACATGTATCAATACCTAATTATTGTCCAGCCCTAACTCACACTGATGTCTCCTTCTAAAAGTCTTTAGTTGCACTTTAATGTTTCTGGTTTACCTCGGAGCGCAGCCTGAGCTCTTAGTGTTTCTGTGTCAGCCCTCTCTGAGGAGTGAGTTCACTTTAACATGTTCAGTATTTCACCATCGTTTTTTGTTGTTGTTGTTTTCATGATTTTTTCATACCTTTTTTTTACTTTAAATATATAAAAAATACACACCTATATTTATTTTATTTTTTAATAGAAATGGCTTATATTCTTACAGGGGATGGAGTAACTTAAACACCACCTTCACATTTTGTATTTAAATATTAAACTTTAAGTTGTTCATGTCATATATTTTTTGTTCTATAATTAAATTTTAAATCTAAAACATAAATGCTCATCAAAGATGTTAATTAACTATCAAGATATTAGCGTTCTGTAACGCAGTGTTTTTCAACCTTTTTTGAGCCAAGGCACAGTGTTTTCATTCAAAAAAATCCCGAGGCACACCACCAACCAAAATTGTAAACATAGATACACTGTATCCGCCTATATTAAATATATAGTCATTCTTATCAAAGTGTCTTGAATAGGAATTAAATAAACACAAAAATGTAGTTTTATCAAATTTTATATTTCTTATTTCAAATTGCACTTAACATGTCTTCAAAAATACACCTGAACAGTACCACAACAATGTGGTCTTAAATTTAAAGAGGTTGTAGAAATGGGGGGCTTTTTTGATAATTTCCAAGGCACACCTGACGATCACTCGCGGCACTAGTGTGCCTAGGCACAGTGGTTGAAAAACACTGCTGTAACGGTCCTTTAACATTTTGTTTGTAGTTTAACTTTATTAGATCCCTTCTTGTTCAGATAGTTTGATTGAGGCAGACTGGATTACGTGCAGAAGCCAGAATAAATGAATCCCTTGAACTCGTTCCTCTGGACTCCACCTACGAGCAAACACACATGACTGCAGCTATAGGACCACCATCTTAATCCAGCTCTGCAGTAGTTCAACATTTTCTTTATGATTAGTTTATGTTTTGGTTGTGGCACGTCCAGCTAGAACTTGTTTTTTAATCAAACAATGTTTAATGGGGGAAACTTTTTTTAGGGTGGTGTGAATATAAAACCAATAACAGTTCAGCAAAAATCAGTTTACAAGTTAGCATCTGAACAGTAAAGCCTCAAGGATCTGTAGCTTGTCTTGTTTGATAGAAAAATGTAGTTTTAGATAGTTTAAGCAAATGTACTGTTTTTACTCTTCATTAGTTAAGATCAAGCTTTCAACTGAGAACGAATGATTTACACATAAATCATTTGTCCTGATGCATGCGCAGTAATCCAGGTAGAAAAATTAACAAAGGGAAGTCCGGTCCTCTGGACAGATGCAAAAAGTAAAAATAATAAACATAATCATTATATAAATAAATAAATAAAAATTGTTATTTTGTATTTTTCCATTTTGCATCTGTCCAGAGGACCTGACTTCACTTTATGTCAGTTGTGATTCTCCGTTGGATTTGTTTTAAGCTTGAGTATTAGTTCATTTAAATTCAGTTGTTTTATTTTGTTTCGTCTCCTCAAAAAGGAACTCTTTACACTGTCACAAAATGTTCGTGTTTAAAATCAGTCTTTAGGAGTGGACTCCCTCAAACTCCTCTTCTTATAAACCAGTTAGTGGTCCAGAAGACAGATCATCATGCCAGAGGGTGAAGCAACAAAATATTGAATCAGCGTGTAATCCTGAATGAGGATGACGTGATGAAAGTACAAGGAGAGGTAAAGGTGTGCTGGTGATGGGGGAGAGGGGGGCACACCAACAATTTACTGAAGGCTGAAAAAAATGGGAATTACTTTAACTTTCACCAAAGAGCACGACTGACCATCTCTGGATTAAGTTCATTTAAAGGGGACCAATTATAGGTCCTATAAATTTTTATGGTATGTCTGTGGGCTATCCAGACCATGTTCATTCAATTTAATACACACAAATTCTTAGATAATAAAATTTCCCCTTTCTAGTTCTGCCTGCTCTGACTTCCGTTCAGAACGAGCTGTTTATGATAATGAGCTCTGAAGGCCACGCCCTTCAAAAATATCTGTTTTCATTAACTCCGCCCTCCAAAGGGTTTACGTTAGCATTTCATGCACTTTAGAAATGGCTAGTGCTAGCATAAGCTCCGTCGTACAGCCGTACATATGGGACCCTGAGTCAGACCCAGAGGCAAAAGACGTGGATCAACCTGCACAACAACTAACCACACACACACACACACACACACGTGGTACACAGGCTTAGCATTAGCTGTAGCTCCGCGTTAGCATTTCATAAACAACAAATCATGTTCATGCCGAACGGCACTTCTTGCTTCTTGCAATGCCGAAACCAATATTGAACAGGTTGAACATTAATTCTCAGTTAACACAAGCTAATCATAAACAATAAGCCTGCGCTAAATCGTGTTCAAGCCGTGAAGACAAATTCTCAGTTAGCACAGGCTGTAGCTAAACAATCGAGGTACATAAGAAAACGTCTTCATACCGAATGCTAATAAATAATTTAAAAGACATCAGTCTGTACTTACACTAGCGTCATCTGCAGAACTTTGACGAATAGATGGAACAACACCTTCCTTAAGCAGAAGTTTTTGTGCAAATCCGGCCTGGTACTAGCCTGGTTAAAACCAGACCCTTGTACTTCACTTCGCTTTGTACTAGGGTCTGGCATTTCTCCCATAGACAAGGATATCTCCGGTAGATTTTTGACCGGACCAATCAGAGAGCAGAAGGCGGAGTTTTGAACGACGTCGACTGACGTCGTCATTCAAAATGGCTGCCGCCACGAAGGAATTTTCAATAAAACAAGGTAAAAAACTATTATTTCTCTGCTGAGAAAAATATATTTCTTAGCTGACGTTATATCAGAAGTGTTCCTGAGCAATCAGAGAGCAGAAGGCGGAGTTTTGAACGATGTCGACTGACGTCGTCATTCAAAATGGCTGCCGCCACGAAGGAATTTTCATCAAAACAAGGTAAAAAACTATTATTTCTCTGCTGATAAAAAATATATTTCTTAGCTGACGTTATATCAGAAGTGTTCCTGAGCTTAACAGTTCCTAAATCAATTCACGAAATGGTCAAATCTGCTGGATTTAAATAGTTTCGGTTTGACATTTTCCAAACAGCCTCGGGTGCGCTACAAAAA
>JBBPBX010058048.1:9876-22230 GCA_038048925.1 Garcialebias charrua
TAACTCACTTTTATTTTATTTTTTTCCCCTGGCAGATAAATGCAACTGTTATCCACAGCTGCTGTTCAGTAAGAAAAGCAGTTCTCACATCCTTCACATGAAGGCGTCACTAAGCTCTTCTTTTTGTTTTCTGACATTCAGTGGGTTTATGTTGTTGGAATAACATGCAAATTAATCCTGGCTGCTGTTCATATGAAGTACAGTACATCTGATTATTGGAAAGTTTTTGTGTTTGTTACCAGAATCTGAATATTTAATAAACTACTGGACAAAATGTTTATGAAACTTGCACAATAATTGATTGAATGTACATCAGATTAACAACAGCAGATTAACAAAATATTAACCTTTGGTGTTAAACCAATTAAAGATGGCTGCCACAGCTAACTGAATGTAAAAAAACACAAAATAGGCATCAACTCAATCAGTTTTTTTTAGCTAATGTATTACAGCTTGGTGTGGTAGTAGCTGGAAATGATTCCTGAGTGCTGACAAATTGAAAAAGATTGTCAAAAACGTTGCCATTAACTATTTGTAGCCTTTTCTCTCAGCAAAATACTTCATGAACTACCTGGCAGAATTACGTAAACTTTCAGGAAATAATTCAGGCAGCACGGTGGTGCAACTGGTAGAGCTGCTGCCTCTCAGCGAACAGGTCCCTGGTTCAAATCTCGGTTCGGGGGTCGTTCTGGGTGGAGTTTACATGTTATCTCAGTGCATAAGTGGATTTTCTTCAATTACTCTGGTTTCCTCCAACAGACTAAAAACATGCATGTTAGGCTGATTGGTAACTCTAAATTGTCCCTAGGTGTGACAGAGTGAATGGTTGTTTGTCTCGTTTGTCTCTATTAGTCCGGCTCGTCTCTGGTTGGCCCAGAGCCAGCCCTGGCCCGCCTCCGTTCATTACGCACTGTCCGGAGAGTAATAAGCCTTGAAGTGGGTGGGGTGTTCTCTTGAAGTGGGTGGGGTGTTCACTTGACGTGGGTGGAGTGTTCTTGTGTGCACGCTTACAGTGTTTTAAGAGAGGACACCCCTAAAAAAAAATTGTTAGCTGAATATATATTAGTTTTTCTGAGTTTAATTTTTGTTAATAACTGATTACAAATCAGCTTATGTATCAGCTTATGTTAGAACGTAAATAACACGAAGCGCGCACCCATTTCCGCCTTTCCGCGCGACCTGAATGTCATTAAAATATAACTAATATTGTCTAACTCTTGCGCGCAGCCAGGGTTTTAAAATATAACTAATAATCTCTAACTTCTACGTGCAGCTAGAATGTTAAGAGGAGTGATTCCTATATAGGTAAAGTGGACACCTAAAAATCCAGTCCGCCGCTGTAGCTCAGAGCGATCGCAAACTGCTATTACACTCTTTTATCTTGACCCGGTGAAGCGGGTTCGCTTCCCACCTGGTACGAAGTAATTTTACTTTTTTTTTATTGGAGTAAATAAAAAGGAGTTTGTTTGGTTAACACAACTCCTTTTTATTTACTCCAATAAAAAAAAAGTAAAATTACTTCGTACCAGGTGGGAAGCGAACCCGCTTCACCCGGTCAAGATAAAAGAGTGTAATAGCAGTTGCGATCGCTCTGAGCTACAGCGGCAGACTGGATTTTTAGGTGTCCACTTTACCTATATAGGAATCACTCCTCTTAACATTCTAGCTGCACGTAGAAGTTAGAGATTATTAGTTATATTTTAAAACCCTGGCTGCACGCAAGAGTTAGACAATATTAGTTATATTTTAATGACATTCAGGTCGCACAGAAAGGCGGAAATGGGTGCGCGCTTCGTGTTATTTACGTCCTAACATAAACTGAATTGTAATCAGTCATTAACAAAAATTTAACTCAGAAACACTAATTCAGCTAACAATTATTTTAGGGGTTTCTGTAGTTAAATATTAATGAAATCAGCTCGCGCTGAGGTTGTTGAATGAGTCCCGCCCCTGCTGCAAACAACAAATCAAATGTGAGCAGTACATGACGTCAAACTGGGTCCGTGGGGCTCGGCCCGATAAGAACCACGGTGGAGATGGTTCCAAAACGAGGGCGGACCCCGGGCGGAAAAGGAAAATGCGAACATGCCGAACCCGGGTTAGAAGCAGGGTGGAGCCGGGGAGAGCCGGGGAGGGCCGTGCAGTGCAAAAACGGCTATGTGTGTCCCTGTGATGGACTGGAGACCTGTCCAGAGTGTCCCCCACCCCTCACACAGTGATTGCTAGACATGGGCACCGGCGACTCCCGTGACCCAAAAATGGAAGAAGAGGGTAAAGATAATGGATGGCTGGAAATAATTTACATCTACAACTGAATAACTTTTGGAGCCAACATAAATCAAAATGGCCACCGTAGCCAACTCATGTTAGCAAACACAAAATGGACAATCCATCCATTATATTTTGCTCACATCTTCCTTTTTGGGTCACTGGTGTCCATATCCAGCTATGACTGTTTGAGAGGTGGGGGACACCCTGAAAAGGTCTCCAGTCGATCACAGGGACACATAGAGACAAATGAAACAAACATTCACTCTCTCACTCACACCTAGGGACAATGTAGAGTTAACAACCAGTCTAACCTGCATGTTTTTGGTCTGTGGGAAGAAACTGGAGTACCCGGAGGAAACCCACACATGCACAGAGAGAACATGCAAACCTCACCCAGGATTTGATCTGGCAACCTGCTCGCTGAGAGGGGGCAGCTCTACTAACTGTGCCACTGTGCAACTGTGCCACCTAAAAAGGACAATAATTCAGTCAATTCTAATGGTATTGCACTAAAATTTGACATGGCAGTAGCTGAGATTCAAGCACATTACAATAGTCCCTCCCTACTTCACAGTTCAACTTTTGTGGACTCACTCTATCGCGATTTGTGAACAAACAGTACATAAAATTGTACTGTAGCCTACAAAAAAATTGTACAGGACACATGACTGTCAACTTCAATATTATGTGAATGGGACAGTACTACAGTACATATACATATGTATGTTGTTAAAATAATGTAGGTTTATGGTATAACTGCATGTTCTGAACAGGATCTGTTTAGTCCTGAAGTCATTGTTTTTTTTTACATTATGCTCCTTGTTGGGCAACTAAGGAGTCCTTGGGAAATATATACAGTATTAAGTTGTTCACTGAGATTATTTTCTTTTTACGTTGATACCTGTCTGCATTTGTGATAAAGGTGAGCTATAACAAGTTGTTAACAACTGCTATTTAGTTATTTTCATATTAAAATAAAAACGTGAATATGCAAATTAGGTGGTGAATTTCAGCACTAATATAAGTTAGCATGCTAGTATTTATTTTTTTTCATTTACACTTTATTTATCCAGGTAGTCTCATTGAGCCACGAGAACTCTTTTTAAGAGAGACCTGTTATGGAGCAGATGGTGGGGATTAACATATAAAGTTAGAAAGACCGCAACGGCTGCAGCTGAGCTACCACAGCTGAAGCCAGCTGGTTGTCCCGCTCGAGCTGTCAATCATTTCAGTAGGCGTGTCAGCAACTGACCAATCAGCGACCTCAGTTTGTCCCCTCTGCGCGCAGCTGCTCACATTACAACGAGTGAAAAGCGAGCATTTAACGTGAGAAAGAAAGCAGAGCTGTGCCAGCGAACGCGTACGCACAGAATGCACGCGTAGAGTGGCGTAAAGCCATGACGCTGAGGTCTAAGGGAGCCTTAAGAGCCTTGCTCAAGGGCCCAGAGTGAATGAGGGTGGAGACAGGTGTGGGTGTTTCACCTTTTTCCACCCACATTTTTTGATGTTGTCGGTACCGGGACTTGAACCGGCGACCTTCCGATCACAGGCCCACCGTCTCTAACCACTGCGCCACCACTCCCCCAATCCCCAACAAGTATCCCTTGTATATGCTGGTGAAGATTCTCAGTCGTCCAGGACATGATAAAATCAAAAAAGGCGTTCAATACAGAACAACTGGACTTTATTTGTAGTACTACAACTACAAGTGACCTATGTACACCAAGATGTCTGGAAGTTGGAGTGTGCTCAATTAAATCTGAAGACTGTTCCACTGTGTCCGGCCTCGCTCTCTGATCGGAGTCTCTGTGTGGATGAGGTGTTCCAGCGAATCCCCCAGTTTAAGAATTTAGAAAATTGTAAGAGTGTGGAAAGGGTTTCAAAAGCCTTAAATATACTCAAATAAATACCGGTACATGTATAACATTGCTACTTTGCATATTTTAATTTATTGCGCACGCCAGGGGGGATCCAGAACCAAACACCTGCAATAGACGAGGGACATCCTCTACATCTACACGAGTTCATGCAAATGTTACCGTATTTTCCGGCCGATAAGTCGCACTGCCCTATAAGTCGCATTGTCCAATTATGTCCAATAAATTGGAAAAATCCATAAACATGTCGCACCGCCGTATAAGTCACATCTATTATGCGTCACCGCTGATGCATCGCGTGTGTTACGCGTCACCGCTGACAACCCGAAATGTGGGCCGGAGGTTCGCCCTGCTGCAAATGGCTGCCACAGGAGCGTGCACTGAAGGACTTTAACAAGATTAACACGGTAAAAACAATTATTTGTTTGCTGAAAATTATACCAAAGATGTGTCTTAGGTTAACCTTTCCTTAATAAATGCACGTAATTGTCAAATCAGCTGGATTTCAAAAGTAGTTTCGCTACGTGCACCCGCACGGGTGGGACCGCAGCATTTTCTTTAAAATTTAGCAAGATAAACACTTAAAAATATATATTTGTTGGCTGACATTATAGCAAAAGTGTTTCTGAGCTTAACCGTTCCTTAATAAATTCACGTAATGGTCAAATCTGCTGGATTTAAATTGTTTCGCTTTGACGTCTTCCAAACGGTCGCGCGCGCTGCGAAAATAAATTATAAATAAATCGAATTTTAGCTCAAACATCTCCTACAGCTAACAGTTTGTAAATGTCCATCCAGTGATTACTTTCTGTAAGTTTCATCAAAATATGTCCTGTGGTTCATAAGCTATTTTGCAAAATAGTACCCGTTAAAACACGGAGCTAACAGCTAACACATCTACGGTTCTAAAACTTCAAATTTGAGCTTAGAAATTTCCTATAGCCAACAGTTTGTAAATGTCCATCCAGTGATTACTTTGTGTAAGTTTCATCAAAATCTGTCCTGTGGTTCTTGAGCTATTTTGCATTGCTAACAGTAAAACACTGAGTTAACAATAGTTCATACCTCAAGAGCAGGAGGCCGTGATGCGACAGAGTGAGTCCGACCACTGAGGAGGCTTCCTTCGGACACATGAGCCGGGAACGATCGGTGGACTCTCTGGAAGTGTCAGAGCTCCAGAGAGCAGGAGGCCGGGCTGCGACAGAGCGAGTCCGACCAGAGGAGGCTTCCTTTGAACACATAAGCCGGGAACGGTCGGTGGGCCCTAGCGGCCGAAAGTGGTATTGCACCTTTTTTTTTTTACCAAAATGAAAAACAGTCATATCTCAGTCAAAAATTGATCTAAAAATATGGGAAAAAATCCATAAATATGTCGCTTCACCCTATAAGTNTGAATAAATAAAAATAAAATAAAAAATAAACACTGCAAAATATCACATCATACTGATGCTGATCTGTTTTCTTGTTGCTGTGTTCATCTGTGTTCATCTGTGACCATCTGCTCATACAAACTCATGTTCGTGCTGCTGTTTATTTCAACTATATTAGGCTTAGTGTATTACTAGTTGATGTTTTTCTTAGTTAGTTCTAGATGTTATTACTGTTTTTCTCTTTCATTTGTTGTTGGATGTAACTGGGACCCCGTGTACATAATCTCGTTTTCATCACATGTACCACATGCGGTGCAAATGACAATAAAGACTCTCTGACTCTGACTCTGACAATATGTATTCCTTTAAGGGATGCTTCCCTTTAAATTCAAAGTGTATTTACATGTTGTCTACACCGCTAAATATATTACCACAGTATTTAGAATGATGTTGGGAACAACTGATACTGGTGATTTTATATTGTCTGCCTCAGATCAGATTCTGCTGTTACATTTCCTTTCATGTAATGGCGCTGGGTATTTATCGCTAATACAGACTGCATCTCTGTGGCAACAATGAGATATTTGGATTTAAGACTGATGCAGAGCTGCACCCACTTCTTTCACAAACAGCAACTACCCAACAGCTCTGGTGGTTTGGAACTGACATTTGTGTGCATTAGCTCGGCTTCCTTTGACCTCGGTGCTGACCCATTTTGTCTCTGCACTGTGCATCAGTGATTCATCTTTCCATGGTGCCCTTTGCATTATTCCATAAGTGGAAGTGCATGGTCTACCAAGCTGGTAGAAATGTTTTAAAATACTTATTTTTCTAAAGAAAAACACTTTGCAGCATGATAATATTGCTGCACTGTTTTGCTTTAAAACTCCCCGTACATAGTCTCTCCCCTCTCTCTACCCCGGTTCGCCCTCATCCTCTACAATAAAGGCCACTAGAGCCCAAAAATGTAAAAAATAAATAAAATAAAAACTCCCCGTACATATACACCATTTATACAGATTTTAGACACAAAGACATTTAAACCAACTTTTAAGTTTGCTTACCTTTTATATGATTTATGACAGGAACATCATCATATGCACAACAGCGGTTTTATTGATTTTCCCTTCAGTCTGAATAGAAAGCTGGCTCATAGTTACACCAAATTATGACAGGAAAATCAATGGGAAGTGATTAACTGAATAATGGTTTTCATTTTTAAATCCTGTCTCTTTTTTAAAGAAGAAACAATGAGTTTGACTAAACTTATTTGATTTGATCTGGATTTGGAGTCATACGGTCCATGAATCAAAACTCTGACAAGAAACTTTTTTTAAATTTTTTTATGGAGACTTTATTTTTCCCCATTCTTTCCTTGAACAGCAACAATCTTCACAAGACTTTGTATCTTAATTCTGGTGCTGAGTCTATTGCTCAGAGGAGGAAAGTAAATCCGTTTGTGTGTGATATATTGCACAGAAGCTTTGTCATCTAGCAACTGTAACCGATTAGCCCAGCTTTTGCAAATACAACATGGTTAAGTGCTGTTAAATCGGCAACTAAATATATTGATGTTTGTAAGATTTCCTGTGTGTAAAAACACTCTATCTTGTTTTTTCCCCATATTATTTAGCATTAACATTTTCTATTATTTTTTAAAGAATTTCCAGTCCCACTGTTCTGCCTTTCTCACATTTTCAGTGTAAATCAGCTTCAAACGGGACTTTCTTTGTTTTGATGCAATGCGTGCCAACTCTAGCAGGTTTCTATTGATTTTTGCAAGTTTGATGAATCAATCATTTGCCTCCTGCAGATGCACACTGAACATATTGAGTGAAAGTAAGGTAGCCTTTTTCCTCTCTTTGTCTCCCGCTGAGTTCACATCCCACTAATCTCATCGAAGCTTTTCCAGTTATCTATTATCTGCTACTGTCTAGAGAAAATTGTCACGCAAAGTGCATGCTGTGTCCTTAACGAAGCTTCTACCATTAGAGACCAACCCAGAGCTCCAGCAGAATTAGGATTCCTCCCATTTAGCATAAAAACAAAAATTATTCACGAATAACTTTTATTTCTAGTTTAGGGATAAAGTAAGGTAGCAATTTAAGCTAAATACAACTCAAAACTAGCATTTATTCCAAATATTAGAAAGTCTCGTTTTAAAGTTGGCTGTTTTTAAATAAAAACATGTAAATGCTCACCAGAGAATCTTGGGAGAACAACTTTTGCTCTGAATTTGAACAGTTTGAACAGACTCATGCTCACAGTGGCATTCAGTTGTAACCTTGTCCAACATGTGAGGGCAGAGATGGTGTAGATGTGGGGCAGCCGTCTTGGGACCAGAAAGTCACAGGTTTAACTCCCCGCCATGCCCACATGTGATGGTGTCCGTGAGCAATACACCTAATCCCTGATTGCTCCCCGGGCGTTTACACAGCTGCCCACTGCTCCACCTGCGTGTAGCTCAGGTGTGAGGGGTTAAATCAGGACATTATTCCCTGCAGTGCCCTCTCTGTGAAGACTGAACTAGGCAAAAGGGCATTGCTCCTGTTTCCTGGAATATCTTGCAAAAAGATCTGAAGCTCTCGACCTTGACCTCTTGGAGTGACTTCAAACATCTGTTAAGGCTCACCCATAGCTCTGCGTGCGGCCGTACGCGTGTCCGTACGCGTGTACTGTACGCAGACAGTTCACCCCCACAGCTCAGCGTACATTCTCGCGTTTTCGCACCAAATTCTTGACGTCATTTGAGCAGCTGCAGCGCAGAGCGTTTACTTACGGGACAAAGTGAGGTCGCTGATTGGTCATTTGCTGACACGCCTACTGAATTGATTGACAGGTCGGGGGAAAAAAAGGCGCGAGCTGGCAGCTGCAGCCGCAGCGGTGTTCTGTGTTTATATGTTAATAAAAAGTTCTAAAAAATAAAATAAAAACAGGGAGCGCTGGTCCTGCAGCCCACACATCAGACCAGCACACCAGGAAATCTGCAGAACCTCCCGCAGCCACGCTGGACCCGAGTTTAATTTGCTCGTG
Organism: Garcialebias charrua; assembly: GCA_038048925.1. Classification (NCBI taxonomy): domain Eukaryota; kingdom Metazoa; phylum Chordata; class Actinopteri; order Cyprinodontiformes; family Rivulidae; genus Garcialebias; species Garcialebias charrua. The sequence goes on from JBBPBX010058048.1 coordinate 18,428, forward strand.
ACAAATTCGTTCATTTCTCATCATTTCAGTCATGGAGTCAACGGAGGAGGAAGAGATCATTTGCCTTTTGGCAAAAAACAAAAGAAAAGGCCAGTTCAAGGATGAAGAAGAGGAATTTAACTAATTAACTAAAAGATGGTAAATACATTTTAGTATACAAAGCTTAATAAGGATAACTGATAAATTGGCGTTATAAACAAAATCCACTTGCGTCGATATTGAGGCGGCATCGGTTTTGAACGTTTTATTTTCTTTAATCATGTCATGGAGGAAGGAGTATTGGTGCAAGCATATTCCTAAATAGGAAGACAACTTAGGAAAGGGTTAATACATTTGTGTTGCATACAAAACAGTCCGGTGCTGGGCAGTTTATTGTGCGACGCCGTGTTTGCGTACGCGGTTGTAAAATTTGAGCTTTGCACGTACATGCCCTGCGGGGATACGCTTGTGCCTCTGCGTATGGACGTGCGCAGAGCTATGGGTGAGCCTTTAAGTTCCTGGCCAGAACCAACACAGACATGTTCCTGTTTTTAGTTTTCTACACCGCCTTATAATCTAGTTGTTTCTTCACTACTTTTTCCTTTTGACTGTCCTTTTGGTTACCACTTTATTTTAACTGGTTAAAAAATTGTATTCCTCTTTTATGATTGTCTATTGTTGTCGTCGTTATCCACTTTTGTCATCACTCTTAAATTCAGGTCTCTCTTGTAAATGAGTCCCCGAGGCTCAATGGGATTAACCTGTCTAAATAAAGGTTGAATGATTAAATGCAGAGAACAGATTTCATCATTGAATGAGAACATACAATGATGACAACACATAGCATTTTTTGTAATGTCTGAATATCAAAGCCAGTTTCATGACTACATATGAAATTGGCAAACTATCAAAACTCAATGTATTACATTATGAAAGCTGCAATTTGCTTTTCTTTTCTTGCGTGTGGAGTCCAAAAACACTAAAGAACTCTGAGTCAGCATATTATATTTAGTTGTCTGACTCTATAATTTTAAATGACACAGAGCAGCATTGAAAAAAACAAAGACGGATGACTATGGAAACATAAATAAATAAAAAGCAATGTGCAGATACTGTAGGTGATCCAAACATAGAATCCAGAACAGAAAATGGTTTTGGCAGCAAAGGGCCTGCTGCCTTGCATGCCCAGATTTTAAACAAAGATCTTGCATGATCTGTGTGTGCTCACAGCATGTTTGGGGATCAGTCTCAGCTACGACCACACCAAGTTTTAGGTAAAACTGGTAGAACTGACTGAGTTAAATTAATTTTTGACGTTTGTGTTCCTGTAATCTATTGTGTTCCTGTAATCTATTGTAATCCTGTAATCTATTGTATGAGATACGCTGATATGATATGCTGACTCAGAGTTCTTTAGTGTTTTTGGACTCCACACGCAAGAAAAGAAAAGCAAATTGCAGCTTTCATAATGTAATCTATTTAATCTATTGTATTGAGGTTTGGGGAAAAGCGTGCAAAACAATTACAAAGCCTGTTTTTATTTTACAAAAGAGAGCTGTAAGAGTAATCACCAGAAAACATTTCAGTCACCCATCAAACACCTTGTTTCTTCAGCTAAACTTATTGAAATTCCAGGAATTGGTAGAATATAGTATTTTATCAGTTATGTATAGGGCTCATAATAACACATTACCTTTAAATATCCAAAGAAATTTTATAAAAAGACAAAGTTGTTACAATCTCAAAGGGACAGAGATATTCATCAAACCACAATTCAGAACCAGCTTAAAGGGACGGTCTACCTCAATTCAGGGAGTTCGATTGTGGAATGCTCTGGAGAGTGATGTTAAAAATGCAAAATCAATGTATACATTTAAGAAAAAGGTCAAAAAGGACTTGCTCAAAAACTATATATGATGTAACTTAGTGTGTTTGTGTATTACACTTATGTTGTACTTATGATGTAGCTTAGTGCGTTTGTGTATTACAGTTAGAAAAATTAAGTAGAGTTATTCATTTTGTGACGTAGTTTGTGTATTACAGTTAGAAAAAATTAAGTAGAATTATTCATTTTGTGATGTAGTTTGTGTATTACAGTTAGAAAAATTAAGTAGAATTATTCATTTTGTGATGTAGTTTGTGTATTACAGTTAGGAAAATTAAGTAGAATTATTCATTTTGTGATGTAGTTTGTGTATTACAGTTAGAAAAATTAAGTAGAATTATTCATTTTGTGATGTAGTTTGTGTATTACAGTTAGAAAAATTAAGTAGAATTATTCATTCTGTGATGTAGTTTGAAGGTTATCATTGGTTGAACAAACTGTGAAATAAGGGGCAGATATAATAAGATTTCATCTTCTTTCTGCTCCCTTCATTTTATCCTACTTGTATTCTTGTATCTGATGAAACTGTCTTGTATTGTTCTTTTAAAATGAATGAATAAACATCAAATCAAATCAAACCTGTAGGCCATGGGGAGTGATGCCACAGAGGTTAGAGCAGAGCGTCAGCAATTGGAACGTCACCGGTTCACCTCTTTGGAGCAACATCAAAAAATGCGGGTGGGAAAGTTGAAGCACGCACACCTGCTTCCCTCATTTGCCACACTCTGGGCCCTTGAGCAAGGGGTCTGTGGTTGTGTCATAAAGGGCCTTCACTGTGCAAACAATTGCCAGGACTTCGTGCGAGTTAGTTCGCTGTAGCAACCCATGAGGAAGGGAGCAGCAGAAAGAAGAAAAAAAAAACTTTAGGTCAACTGGTTTGACTCCAGATGTTAGTCAGTTGGAGTTCTACATCCAAGTATTACTTTCTGAGCATTTTATTAAAATCTGTCTTGTGGCTCATGAGATATTTTGCTAACAGACAGAGAAAAACTGTGCACACAAACTAACGATGTGTCAACACTGACAAATCTCATCTTGAACGGACATTAAGAATTAGACAAAAGTAGAACAGCATCACCAAAGGGTGAAAAAAAAGTACATATTTGTTGTTACTTTCATGTCAAATGATAGTTTTATGATGCAATGTTTCATATGCAAATCCTTTTTTTTAATGAGGAAAGGTCCAAACGGCCAAAGACGGGAGTTATTTGTGTTCACAACTTTGTGACACAGTGGCACAAACATACACAGCATCAGTCTGACAAAAAGCAAGTTAGAACATGTCCACCTCTAGTACTTACATTTCATCCATCTGATTTTTCTACATCTCACCTCTTTTGTACAAACCTGTGGAACTCCTCAAATTTAATATAATCTGAAAATTTTACCAGAAATCAGAACCTAGAGAAGTGTGCTTGACATTTTAATGCACGTTTGCGTTGAACTTTAGTTTTTCAACTTTTTTCCAAGAAAGTTTTGTCAAGCTGCAATTTTCACACAATAGCACAATCAAAATGAGAGTGCTTCAGCCGGCGTCTGTATTGCTCCTCTTCCCGTGTGCCTTGTTCCTGGCTGGTTGTAAGCAAGCCTGGCTTATTTTCAGGAGTCTGTCTGGAGAGCCAAGCGTCCCTCTCGCAATACTTCAAGTTATGCAGAAAACCTGACACTGTGTGAAGCAGATGGTGTGAGTACAGCACTTTTATCTCTCTCAAGAAGAGGAAAACACCACACCCAGAAAGTCCTTAAGGGTGAGCAATGCTGTTCCAGACGAACTCGTCGAGTTAATCAATCGCAACAGTCAGTGACAAATTTCGCCTTCATTTAAAGCCAACCTCTATTTCAGATGAGGCAGGCGAGGCAGAAAACCCACGTTTCTTTTTTTACTATGATAGATGAATCAGAATGAAATAATGAACTGCAGATACTCCAGTGCATACTT
>JBBPBX010058049.1:0-22228 GCA_038048925.1 Garcialebias charrua
CTCTCACACCTTCCTGCAGTTAAACCCGGGTCCATGGAGAAGGTTTATTAACAGCAGGAATATGGAGGGCGGTGCGGGGGCTGCGGGATGGGCCGGAGGTACGACCAGAACCAGCACCATGTAAGCTAACAGCTCCGAGGGGGGGAGGGGGGGCAGATCCCTGACTGGGGTCTGATGGAGGAAGGCGCGCAGCAGCTTGGAGCGGAGGCTCCGTCGGAGGATGAGAAGCTTCTCAGGTGGAGCAAGGAGGAGCTGGTGGGGAGGCTGCGGAAAGCGGCGGAGGAGAAGAGGGAGGTCATCTTGGAGCACGGCCATCTGATGAAGGAGGTGAACCGGAGGCTGCAGCAGCACCTGAGCGAGATCCGGGGGCTGAAGGTGCGGAACTGGACCCTGCATGGGCGTGTGGGCGTTCTCCAGGGCCGGGGGGCTGCAGGACAGAGGGGCCCCTCTGGACCAGGTCCAACTGGACAAGTCTGCAGTGCTTTCCTAGTCTGGATTTAAATAAATAAATAGACAGAATTTTATTTTCTAATTTACAAAAATCTGAAATAAACAAAAATAAAATATATAGCTCTAAATTTATTTAGTTAATATGCTGGTGAAGATTCTCAGTCGTCCAGGACACGATAGAATCAAAAAAAGGCGTTCAATACAGAAATAACTGGACTTTATTTGTAACAGAAAACGTTTCGCTTCCCATCCGGGGAGCTTTATCAATTCAATGAGCAGGCTGTGAGTGAGTGAAGTTATAAACAGGCTGAGGTGACACGCACCTGAATTGATAGAGCTCCCCGAAACGTTTTCTGTTACAAATAAAGTCCAGTTGTTTCTGTATTGAACACCTTTTTTGATTCTAATTTAGTTAATAAAATATATTTAAAATAACTTTGAAGTAACTTAGTTTTTCATTTTTTCATTTTATTTTTTTTACAAATATATTTAAAAAAAAATGCAACTAAGGATGCATTTTGTTAAAACAATCATGAAAAAACTTTTTCTCACTTTGGAGCAAACCTCACACGTCAAGGTATATACTGTATATATATTTTTACATTACTTAAAATGATACTGAATACAAAATTTGCTTAAATACTTTAATGTTATGGTATTATTGCTATTTAAGAGAGACAATTTTTAATAACCTAAAGACAGAACACAATTTTAAAAAGTGTTTTGTCCATGAGTGTTTTTGTTAGAAATAAATCTCATGCACTACTGTTTGAAGAAACTCTCAGAATATAATCATTTAAAGAAACTCTCAGAATATAATCATTGGATAAGCATGTAAAACCTCGATCAAGATGGCCACCACAGCCACCTGACCTTTGCAAACACAAAACTGGCTACATTACAGCCAGATATTGAGGTAAAGGTTATAAATTTATAAGACAAAAGATTATTTCTGAAGACACAACTATTTGAAAAAAGATTTGTACTGGTCTGGCTACAAGAAATCAATAGAAGTCAGTAAAATGGCAGCACAATGGCTCAGTGGTTAGCAGTGTTGCCTCACATCAAGAAGGTCCTGGGTTCAATCCCCGGTTGGACCTGGGGTCTTTCTGTGTGGAGTTTGCATGCTCTTCTCGTGCTTGCGTGGGTTTTCTCTACTCCAGTTTCCTCCCACAGAATAAAAACATGCATGTTAGGCTGCCTTCAAGCCAAGGCCTCCCTTGCAAAAGAGATTTGTGATCTGAATGGGGTTGGCCTGGTTAAATAAAGGTTAATAATAATGAAAATGGAGTGGCTGTGGATGAGTGGTTAGAGCAGTTGTGCTCCAATGCGAGAGTTGAGGGTTCCACCAGTCACATGCCAAAGTGTCCCTGGGCAAGACACTGAACCCCTCATTCCCTCTGATGTGTGTCCCATTGGTGTATGAATGTGATAAAGCTCTGATTAGTCTTTGTAGAAATCTAGTAGAGTGCTGTATGAGTGGATAAATGAGGCACAGATTGTGTTGTAAAGAGCTTTGACTATATCGATAAGATAGAAATGTGCCATCTAAGTACAGTCCATTTACCATTATCCATTAAAAATGTCTTATTATGGATAGAAATACAAACTCGTGTTTGTTTTTCTGTAAACCAGGATGTGAACCACAAACTGCTGGAGGACAACCAGGAGCTGCGGAACCTGTGCTGCTTCCTGGATGATGACCGGCAGAAAGGGAAGTGGCTGTCCCGAGAGTGGCAGCGTCTGGGTCGGTTCAGCGCCAGTGTGATGAGGAAGGAGGCGGCCATCTACTTGCAGAAGGCAAAGGAGCTGGAACAGAGGCAGATGGAGGTCATTGGCGAGAACCTGGAGCTGAAGGAGGTGTTTTTGATGCTGGCTGAGGAGAGAGCTGCAGTCACAGATGGAGGCAGGTGCCGTGGGGGGGTTGGAGGCCAAGGGGACCCTGGCTCTAGGAACTCCATAGACAGCCAGAGCAGTGTGTCTCATTTGGCGGTAAGCGGGCCTGCATACAGCCTGCTGCGGGATGTTGGCGATGGGAGCAGTACCTCCAGCACAGGGAGCCCTGATAACCCCCACCACAAACCTCCTTTCCAGAGCTCTGGAGCTAGCCTAGGGTCTGGGTCTAAGTATGTCTCCTTAGAGCAATACAGAAACTCGTGTAAGACCCCTGGGAGGAGGTACAGCTTGAGCATGGAGTATCACACCTTCCCACAGTCCTGCTGCACCTCAGGGAGGTCCCTCACAAAATTGGACCCCCATGGGATTCAAGGACCCAGCCCTGAGAAACACAAGTCTCCTGGCAGGTTACAATGTGACCCCCACCCCAAAGCTTGCAGTTCCGATCCCCAAGTCCAGAAACAGTTTCTGATGTCAGCGGGTGGGGACAAGGACATGGTTAAGTCCAGCCCAAAGATGAGTCAGAGACAGTGGCAGGGTCACAGGGTGGGTGTCGACTGTAATGGTCCTGAGGGCAAGCAGGCATCAATGGGGACCCCGGAGCGCTTGAGGACAGAACGGGTGATTGTTGGGTGTCCAGAATCTATACACCACCACCATCAGCATGGCCCTGGGACAGAACATGCCAAGGGGAGGTACAGCAGGGAAAGGGGTACCAGAAGACCTGTGGGAGAGGAGACGAGCCCCCAACACCAGAGTCTATACAACGGTAGGCACACGGTAACACCTGTATTTGAATAGTTTCTGCTCAGATAACTAACGTTTGTACAGATAACCCGACTGAGAATTATTGAATTTGGTTCCAGGATGATTGTGCATGGACTTTGTTAACGTTTGTACAATTTTAAGACAGATTTGTGTCTGTTGGGTTATTTGGTTTGCAGGGTTTCTGAATCAAACACATTGATTTGATTTAGTGTGTCAGTTTTACAGATAAAGCTGTTTCTCTCTGGCTGAAAATAGTTTTCTTTTAAAGTAAAATCTTGTGAGGTCTGACTCATGTTGCAGGCCCTCATTCCTCTGATCCTTTCAAAAACAGCTGCTGCAGCATCTGGGAGCTGCTTATGCATGCACACTGCTGTCCTTGAGCGTTGTAGAGGCTGTACACTCTGGGACACATTCTATCCTGGCTAACTTTCGAGCAGGTATATATGAAACGTTAAAGTACTGCAAAGCACATTTACAAAACCGAAACTGGAAAATAAAGTTTTTAAAAAAGCAGATGAACGACTTTGAGACACCTCCATGGCAACACGTCATACCATTAACACTGGTCTTTGTATGCTGGGATGTTTAGATCTTGTCTTTATTCACTATACTTTCATTCAACCTTTATTTATTATACAGGTTAATCCCACTGAGCCTTGGAGACTCATTTACAAGAGAGACCTGAATTTTTAACAAAGAGTGATAACAACAGTGGATAACAATAACAACAACAATCAGAAAAAATGCGTACAAATTATTATTATTATTAACAAGTTAAAATAAAATGGCAACCAAAAGGTCAATCAAAAGGAAATGTAACAAAAACAGCTAGGTTATAAGGCGATGTAGAAAATTAAAAGAGGGACATGTCTGCTTTGGTTTTTCCCAAGAACTTAACAGATGTTTAAAGTCACTTAGAGAGGTCAAGGTCGAGAGCTTCAAAGTCCACTGACATGATTTTTTTTACTATTCCTAAAATTGCTCAAAATTTATATATATATTTTAACATTTAAATATGTTCGGTTTTGCAAACAAAATGATAAATCACTTTAATTTTGCTTTAAAAGTGATTTTGAACTTCAAGCTGTGTTTAATCATGGGAAATCCAATTACACACGAACGCACCATCTGTGACGTAGTGTGCAGAGTGAGAGGCAGAGCTCTGGGCTTGTCACAGTGCGCGGGTGTGAGCAGCTCGACATGAAGGTAAGTGTGACACAGCATCAGACCTAAATTAGATCCTGTTGTTTCTTGTTCCATCACCCAAACTATTTTCTGCTTCCCAAAATGAAGACAAATAACTCAAATCTTTACATAGATTGCTAAATTCATTGTGTTTTAAATTGTCTGCTATTAAAGAGACCAGAGCCCTCTGCCTCTCACTCTGCATACTATGTCACAGATGGTGCATTCGTGTGTAATTGGATTTCCCATGATTAAACACGGCTTGAAGTTCAAAATCACTTTTAAAGCAAAATTAAAGTGATTTATCATTTTGTTTGCAAAAACGAACATATTTAAATGTTAAAATTTATATATTTTGAGTAATTTTATGAATAGTAAAAAAATCATGTCAGTGGATCTTTCAGATCTTTTTGCAAGATGTTCCAAGAAACAGAAGCCGAGTAGGAGAAGGCCCTTTTGCCTAGTTCAGTCCTCACTGAGGGAACACTGCAGGTAATAATGTCCTGAGAGCGCACGCTGTAGCTGCACTCACGCAGAGACATGTAGGAGGAGATGTATGAGGGCATCAGACCAAGAAGTGATTTAAAGATGAAAATGTACCAGTGGAAGAGTCTGTGTGAAGTTAATGATGTCCAGTTAGTGAATACAGGGTGCAGTGGTGGGTACGATAATCACAGCCAGTTATGAATCTTAGTGCACCATGATAGACAGCATCCAGCATCTGCAGGGTGCATGTAGGAGCGTTCATGTTGATAATGTCACTGTAGTCAATGGAGGAAAGGAACATTGCAGTTACAAGACGTTTCCTAGCATTCAGTGTTAGACAGGATCTATTTCTGAAAAAGAAACCCAGTTTAACTTTCAGTTTCCTTACCGAGTTTTGCATGTGGAGCTTAAAAGAGATGTGCGAATCTACCAAAATACCCAAATATTTATAGGAATCGACAAAATCAATAGGGACACCATTTGAGGATAAAAATCTGAGGAAGAACTGCTGGACTGACTTCCTGTTTGAAAAAGCATCCCTTGGTTTTGACGGCATTTAGGACAAGTTTGAGGTGGAATAAATCTGACTGGATGATATTGAAAGCGAACTGCAAAGGCAGGAAAGCCTTAGCAACTGTTTTAGCTCGACATTAAACAACTGTGTCATCAGCATAGATGTGTAAGAAGACTAATTAATACAAATTAAAGTAATACTAATTAACACCAATTAGCACCAAGTTCCTGGGAGTGCACGTCTCAGAGGACCTGTCCTGGAGCAGGAACACTGCATCACTGGCCAAGAAGGCTCACCAGCGTCTCTACTTTCTCCGCAAGCTGAAAAGGGCTGGAGCTTCAACCCCCATCATGTGCACCTTCTACAGAGGTGCCATAGAAAGTGTCCTGACCAGCTGCATCACTGTGTGGTTTGGTGCATGTACTGCATCCTGCCGCAAGAGCCTCCAGCGCATCGTGAGAGCAGCTGAGAAGATCGTCGGCACCTCCTTCCCCTCACTGCAGGACTTACACAGCAAACGCCTCACTCGGAAAGCCCACTGCATGGCAGGTGATCCCACACACCCACTACACAGCTGCTTCAGACTGCTGCCATCAGGGAGGAGACTGAGGAGTCTCCAGGCTCGAACCAGCAGACTGAGAGACAGCTCTGTTCATCAGGCAGTCAGGATGCTAAACACTCTGCCTGCTCTGCCTCCCCTCCCATTTGAACTGCCTTAACACAAAAAACTTTCTCACACATTACCACACAACACAAAGATTTTAACACTGGACTCTGTGTCATCAAACGGGTTATTCACTAAACTCTCGGTCATGTGCTCATTCAGTTTGCACTACTTCTCATATTTGCACTAATGTTTGTATTACATCACTGCCTATAGTCATACTACTGTTTACATTCACTGTTTACATTTATTAATACTGTTTACATTTATTACTACTGTTTACATTTATTACTACTGTTTACATTTACACTACTTTTATATCTACACTACTGCTGATACATATACAGTATTCTCTGACCAGCCTTATTTAAGGATGCCCAATGTGCCTTACTGCATATGCCACTTTTGCCTCTATACCAACATCAACTACTACCTCATACATATACTGTGTACATTAACTCATTTTATATATATTCTTTTTTATACTTTTTTAGACTACTATGCAAAAACTCAGGACAGTAATTACACTTTTATTATTTCAGTTTATGCTTATGTTCATTAAATGTTTAGTGTTTTAGTGTTGGTGTAAATTTTCATACTTTTATACTACTATGCAAAAACTCAGGACAGTGTTACACTTTTACTATTTTATGCTTATGTTTATTAAATGTTTCAGTGTTTTAGTGTTTAAATGGTTACTGTTGCACCGAGGGACTGAGAGAAACGCAATTTCAATCCTGTGTATGTCCTGTACATATTGCAGTTCTGACAATAAAGTTGACTTTGACTTGACTTTGACTTTAACCCTCATATAATTTTTAACCTTCATAATCAAAGAAACCAATTTAAATGCAAGTAACGAAGCCTTGTTGCACCGAGGGACTGAGAGAAACGCAATTTCAATCCTGTGTATGTCCTGTACATATTGCAGTTCTGACAATAAAGTTGACTTTGACTTTGACTTTTTGACTTTTGTGTCTTTAAAGGTGTAAGATATATGAGTCAGTATTAAACTGACACACTTTACCTTAATTAATTACTTATTCAGATTGAATAGTAATTCACGGATTCTTTTATTTTTAGGTTTACCAAATATTTTTGTGATCATTTATGATGGACAATAAACCATAAAGCCATAAAGTGACAATGGAAACGTTGATTTAGTCGGTATGCCAAAGACACTACCTTTTATTTAAAATAAATCAACTAAAATTAACACCAATGTACACTTGATTGATTGATTTAAATTTCTTACAAATTAAACGCATCAGCACATTTAATTGTAACAACAGACAAAAGTAATGATGACAATAATACTTTTTATTTGTAGGTTTTTTAGCTTAAAATGTAGTTACCAGGGGCCTCATGTACAAAGACTTGCGTGGATTTCCTACTGAAAAGTGACGTACGGTCAAATCCAGAAAAGTGTGTACGCACAAAAAAATCCAGATGTATCAAACTGTGCGTACACCGGAATCCACGCACATTCCTTTTGTACATCACAATTAACGTGGAACTGAGCGCACGTGAGACACCTCCCCTGACACGCCTTCATTTACATATGTTAAACAGATGCAAATTACTTCCTGCATGTGTGAAGGACATGTTTGTTTGATCCCTGCGCGATCAGAAATGATTTCTAGATTCAGGAAAATAATGAATTTAATATAATATGAGTGAGGAAAATAATCCTAAGTAAGAATAGTAATAAAATGTGTTCATCACGCAAAGAACGAGTGATTGTGTGTCGGTATTAGTGTGTGCGCGCACCCTGCTTTGGTGCGCAACGGCTCATCCATTCATTCTGAGTGAAAATATTAACTTTGCGCACGAGTTTATTACCATAATTACTGTAAACACAGAGGAACTTAGATGTTTGGTAGATCTTTGTTTATTTAATAGATGATATGAAGAAACGGGTCTGTGCGTCTCAGTGGAGAGTTTTCATGACATGACGTGATGTTGGAGTCTCCAAACGCTGCGCGCGCCACAGCCTTGTGCGCAATCTGTTTGTCTGTGAAGCCTTTACTCTCCAACAAGTTATATATGGTGTACTTTCACGTGTCATTTTGGAGAAATCTACAATAAACGCAGATCATGAATCACCTCCAGCTGCCGTGTAACCGGCGAGGGTGCGCGCGCGCTCCAAAGCGCGACCACTCAGCCTTTGGAATCATATGGATGAGACATTCCATTGATCAGGCTTTGTGTGGACTGGACAGCCCTGATCGGCCTGCAGCTCCCTCATAGCTCGGGAACAGTTTGATCGCTGCTTCTGCATGTGCACGCGTGATGCACGGCTCCTGTGTTGCTCCAGAGCGCAGCAGTGCCAAACTGAAAAATGATTATTTCTGAAAACGGCTGATAAGCCATATCCTAGATCAGAAAATTATATCTGTTTATAAATAAATGCTCTGCGTGTTACACTATTTATTATATCCTCCAGTAAGGCTGAATGAATCCGTTCCTGTTAAATTTATTTTTGGCACAACTTTGCGCGTCCTTTATTTAACTGCGTCATGTGGATGTAATACTTGTTAATCGTGTGTTTGGTGGGAATATTAATCATTTTCACATCATGAACAGTTAATAATAATAATAATAATAATAATAATAATAATAATAATAATAATAATGAATTCAATTTATAACGCACTTTTCATTAATGGAAATCTCAAAGTGCTACAAGGTGCAACAGAATTAAATGTCAATAAAACAAATAATAAAACAATTAAAATCAACAACAGTATCAGCTATGATCAAAAGTAGAATCATGAGGAGGTAGTGTAAGCTCGGTTGAAAAGAAAGGTCTTCAAGCCGCTCTTAAAGTCAACCACAGACTGTGGGGCTTCAGTTTCTCTGAATCACCTGTAAGTGTCGCCAAAGGAACAAGAACCACAGAAACGTGCGTACGCCTGCTCTGGGCTGGCGTGGAAATGTACCTGGATGCGCACATATTCACGTTCAGTTCAGTTTTGATACATACAGGGTTTTGCGTGGATAGTGACGCACGCAAGGTTTTTGTGCACACGCACGGTTGATACATGAGGCCCCAGCTTATTTTAGATAAAATAAGGTTTAAGAGGAATAGATCAAGGATGGAGAGATGGAAGTTTAAAGGAAGTTGTCTATTTTGAGTTAAACCAGACTGACGCTTCTCCATACAAAAACCAGCTCGACTCACCGCACGGTCCAGTAAACATCAGCAACTCTGTACCTGTCAGACGTTCCGTCTCGGTTTGGTTAGAGTTGAAAAGCAGTCTTTGACTCACAGGTCGTAGGCCCGTGAAGTCTGGTTGTACCTCGACGTGTTTATGGATTCAACGTGTCGTGACGCCTGCTTTCTCCATCAGAAACAGTGGCACGTCCTGATTAGTTTCAAAAGAAAGCGTTCCTCAAGAAAGTTAATTAAGAACTAGGGAGCTTTTGCTCTGTGAACTTATGGAGGCATCTATAAGTCCCAGCTGATAAGCCAGTCTTTGACTCGTGACTGAACCTATTCAGCTATAAAGACAGAGAGCTGTCAGGTCTCTCTGTCATTCCAACTCTGAAGCGTTCACGGAAGCAAACACTTTTTCTAAAGTGTTGAAATCAGAAAAACAGTCTTCTGATAGGTTTGTTGGCCAAGAGGAGGGGTGAAAATGTGAGGCTTAGACTTCGAGGTCAACAGAGAGTCTGTTTAGAAAACAAAGAGGAATGTTTAGGGAAAGTGTCCAGTAGTAGATATTTTTAAAATATCGAGATACATTTTTTTCACGATATAAGGTGAGACTATCTCGATATAAACGATATAAGTTTTATACTTGAAAATCCCCCTGCTGTCTTTTTCTCCCACTCGCCCCCCTCCCTCTCCTTCACTGAACATAAACCCAGCCCCTCAACGGCCTCCTCCTTCCTGCCTGCAGGAGGGCGGAGACTTTCAGCACATCAAGTAAACACGGCATATATGAAGAGCCACTAGCGCTGCTGAGGGGAAAAAACAATGTTCTTTCTGAGCTAGTTTGGATTTAAATTGTCAGATGAGGGCAGAAAAATTATTTTTGTAGACAATGCTGAAAATAGTCCCGACGAAAGGTCGGAACTACGAATCTTTTTCACAATTTAAACAGCGGCGTGGAGCATGAACCGTGAAATGGCAGAACCAAGTGTTTTTACAGCCTGCTTCCTTAAAGGTTCATTCAGTATGTAATTTCTGGAACACGCTGGAACTTAGGAAAATTTTGAACAGAGACACGTTTCTGGTCCCTCCCCCTCAGAGCTATATATGGCTCTGAGGGGGAGGGACCAGAAACTTACCCCTTGCTCTGCTGAAATTCAAATTCAAGCTCTGTTTTTATTGGCTGATTCAAATTCAAGCTCTGTTTTTATTGGCTGGTTACAAACTCTGTTTTATTGGCTGGTTAGCGGGGGGTCACTGTAGCTTTTTAGAAATGCTTTTGGAGAAGCAAGGGGACAATAGTTTTTTTCAGAGATTACTTGTCTAAAATCAGTATGTCAGGAGGTAGTGACAGAGTGAAGAAATATGTTAAAAATATATTGTTAGAAAAGTTACATACAGCTCCTTTAAACAAACCACGGGTCCAAGCTCATATAGCCGTGCTTGCACCGCAGAGCTTTATGAGAGGAGCAGAGAGAGGTGGAGACATTAACAAATCAGCAGTTTATCATATCGCTAAAGATACGGTCCTTAGTGGCTAACAAGATGGTTAACGCTTTAGCCGTCTTCTTCCACAGCTGAGACTGACCGTGTCTTTAGCGATATTATAAACTGCTGATTTATTAATATCTCCACCTCTCTCTGCTCCTCTCATAAAGCTCAGCACGGCTAAATGAGCTCGGACCCGTGGTTTGTTTTAAGGAAGCAGCAGGCTGTAAAAACACTCGGTTCACGGTTCTGAGTGGAGGCTCACATTACTGCAGTTCACAAACACACTGACTAACGTGAAAGCACCTTTCTATCTTATCAAGACACTCAAAGCTCTTTACAACACCATCTGTGTCCTCATTTACCCATTCATACAACACACTCTACTAGATTTATACAAAGAATAATCAATACTTTATCACATTCATACACCGATGGGACACATCAGAGTCAATGATGGGTTCAGTGTCTTGCCCAGGAACACTTCAGCATGTGACTTCTAGTGGAATCAAACCCCCAGCTCTCCCATTGGAGGAGACTGCTCCAGCCTCTCAGCCATATCCGTCCTTAGCTGAAGAGGATTATTATTTAATATATGTAAATAAATGTCTAAAAAATAAAGCAATGTATGTAAATAGTTTATTTTTTAGACATTTATTTGGTAGAGTTACAGCTGTTTGTTACTAAATGTTGCTGCGTGACAACTGGGACAAAGCTTTGACTCAGAAATATATTTTTGTTATTTTTTTATGGAAAGAAAATTATATCAAGATATATATCGTATATCGCAATATATCATAAAAATATCGAGATATGAATTTTGGTCCATATCGCCCAGCCCTAGTGTCCAGAAATTTGAAGAATCGATCAGCCAGTCATAAGATTACTGTCTTTCCATTTCTACACAAACTACCAGGTCACTCTGACATGGGCCTTCACCTTTCACACAGTTCTTTAGCACCATCGTTGATGCAGAATAAACCAGCATATTAATTATCATCCACATATACTGCTCATATGAAATGAACACAGGTGATACTTCAGATTATATTTGTTGTATTAGAACCCAATTAAAAGTAGAAATAGTCTCTTTGTGAGTGAATCTGTCCTTTGATTCAAACTAATGGAATAAATTGTGTTAAATGTCTGTTTACTGAGAGGGTCAGTAAAAAGCATCACTGAACAGTTCAAAGAGACGAAGGTGAATCAGAGACCACCGTCTGGTCCACTAAAGGCTTACAGAATCCTAACATTTCTTGATGGAAATTAATTATTGTCCAAATCCTTTCAAGCCACAATTTTAAACTACGTTCATCTTCTAAACAGGTCTCTCTTGAAAATAAGTCATCATGACTCAGTGAGACTACCTGTATAAATAAAGGTTAAATAAAATAAAAATCTTATGTTGAGTCAGCATTTTTGGTCAAACCTTGAAAATAACATTATTTACAATCTCATGCAATATTATGTCATGCTTGGAATACAGTATGTGTTGTGGATGCTTCCCATCTACTACCACACCAAATTTTTGCTCATTATAGTTCTATTAGCAGCATGGTCATGTTAGCGTCATGGTGCTGTTAGCAGTGTGGTGCTGTTAGTAGCATGGCCCTCTTAGCAGCATGGTCCTGGTAGCAGCATGGTACGTGTGGTCCTGTTAGCAGCATGGTTCTGTTAGCAGCATGGTACTGTGGGCACTGTGTGGTTCTGTTAGCAATGAGGTTCTGTTAGCAGCAGGGCACTGTTAGCAGTGTGGTCCAGTTAGCAGTGTGGTCCAGTTAGCAGTGTGGTCCAGTTAGCAGTGAGGTTCTGTTAGCAGTGTGGTTTGCTTAGCAGCATGGTCTTGTTTGCAGTATGGTCCTGTTAGCAGCATGATCTTGTTTGCAGCATGGTCCTGTTAGCAGCATGGTACTGTTAGCAGTGCAATCTTGTTGGCAGCATGTATGATCCTGTTATCAGTGTGGACCTGTTAGCAGTGCTGTCCTGTTAGCAGCATGGTACTGGTAGCGGTGCAATCTTGTAGCAGCATGATGCTTTTAGCAGTGTGGTGCTTGTTCTGTTCTCCGATATGTATATATTTAGTAAACCCTTGAGGCTACACAGAAGCATGCGTGACACGACTCTGTCTTAACAGGTAACCTTTATTACGGTCCGACCCGCAACACAATGCTACACAAAGGTTCCTACCAACAGCCTGATACTACATCCCCCTTTCTGAATAGGATTTGTTGTGAGGGTCTACAAACATAATTGCACTAATACTAATACACCAACAATGCACAAACTCAAATCTCTTTACAGTCACAGTTCAGCCTAAGAACCCAGATGTATATAAATCTCAGAACAGTAATCTCTGTAACATTTAACTTTAACTAAGAGGGAGGGGTGGACTACCCAAATCCTCTAACTGAGTGTGGGGATTATTCTGCCCCATGCAGGAAACTCACTCAGTTCCTATGAACAAATATAATCATCCAGATAAGCTGGAGGTCTCCTATTTCTCAGTGAAACTCGACTCTCAGGTGGTGGAGTCTGATGGCTAGCCTCCTGCTGGTCTTCATCTGGATCAGGTGTGTGTGTGTAATTGTCAATGTTTTCTTCGTGTACTGTCTCATGTGGAACAGCAGAAGTTTCAGTTGCTCTAGGAGTGTGTGAAAGGTGGTAGTTATTCCTTCTCAGCAAGCCTCTGGGTGTCTCGACAATGTAGGATCGAGGTGGACCTGCTCCAGACACTACTCTTCCTCTTGTTTGCAGATCTGTCACCCACACCTCCTCACCTGGATGTAGAGTTGACATGTTGTGAGCCCGGTGCCTCCGGTTGTAGTTTTGTCTTTGTTTCTGTCTATAATTGTCCTCAGCAGTCCTCAGTTTTTCCATATCAACATTCTTTGGTGTTAGTTGCGACTGAGTAACAGGAACAGTTGTCCTTATCCTCCTTCCCATGAGAAGCTCAGTCGGACTGAATCCATTTGCCAATGGAGCAGAACGGTAGGCCATGAGAGCGAGATACGGATCCTTCGACTTTTTAAGGAGAGTCTTGATGGTTCTGACAGCTCTCTCAGCCTCGCCGTTGCTCTGAGGAAAATTTGGGCTGGAGGTTTCATGGCTGAAACCCCATTCTTGTGCAAATCTTCTGAAGGAATCTGAAGCAAACTGTGGCCCGTTATCAGATCGGAGACATTCTGGTATGCCATGCCGTGCAAAGATGGACTTACAGTGTTCGATCACTCCTTCAGATGTTGTGGAGGTAAGTTTTGCAACTTCAAAAAATCTGGAGAAATAATCCACAACAATCAAATATTGTTTTTCCTTAAACTGGAAAAGATCAGCTCCCACCATGGCCCATGGTCTTTGTGGGAATTCAGTGGGCAGTAGTGGCTCTTTGTGTTTTGTTCTCTCCCGACAGCATGTGTCGCAGGTCTCCAACAGCTTAATCAGCTCGCTGCTGAGACCCGGCCACCACACTGAATGTTTGGCTCTTTCTCTGCATTTAGTTATTCCCAAGTGACCCTCATGTAGTTTCAAAAGAATGTCCTTTCTGAGAGAAGCTGGAATCACTATTCTGCTACCATAAAGAAGCAGACCATTTTGAACAGTAAGTTCACCTGAGAATGGCAGATAAGGCTGAACACTTTTCTCAGTAGAGTATTTATCTGGCCACCCTTCTACACAGAACGTTTTCAGCTGTTTGAGTATGCTGTCGTCGTCCTGATGTCTTTGGATTTCTCTCAGTCGTGGTTCTGTGGCAGGTAAAGATGCAACGACTGAGTCAACATACAAGTTGACCTCCTCTTCTTGCAGACCTCCTGACTCGCTGGAGATTGGAGCTCTGGACAAAACGTCAGCTGTAGCAATATTTTTTTGAAACTCCTGCTTCACAGCTTCAACGGAGTCCAAACTAATTTGGTTTATTCTGGCAACCAGTTTTAATGCCATTGCAGCACGTCCACTCAGCAGTGATGTACACAAGTCCTTCACAACATAAATGTCCTCCTTGGTACTACCACTGTTGTTACTGAGAGTTGCTGTAAACATGCCTTTCACCTTCAAATCGGTGCCTCCCGGTCCCTGTAGGATTTTCTTTGGTTTATCTAATTTGCCTAATTGATGCTGAGAATACCATGTCTCTGGGACAGCTGTGACATCAGCTCCTGTATCTATTTTAAATACAGTCTTATGTTTGTCCACCAGTATGTCTGTCATCCATGGATTTTCATTAGCTTCTGTAGAAAGTGATCCCAGGAAAGCAACATCTTTGTCTATATTTGTGCTTTCTGTTTCAAATCCAGCATTTACTTCACATATTTTTTTATTTCTGCAGACTTTTGCAAAATGTCCCTTCTTTCCACAATAATTGCAGGCTGCTTCTCTAGCAGGGCATTGCTGCATACTGTGTCCTTTCATGTCACCACATCTTCTGCACTGGACCTTTTTATCCTGTGTTGTTTTTGTGACAAAAGGTTTGAACGCGGCCTTCGGTTGTCTGTAGCGCGCGCTCCCGCTCACGTGAACGCGGTCCAACTGCGCCCCCACAATGTCCGGCTTGAAGTTAGCATGAAGCATTTCCTGTTGCTTTTTTACTAGCTCGCTCTGACGGGCTCTGTTTAACGCCTTCTCGAGCGTCAGTTCAGCGTCCATTTGTAGCTGTTCTGATAGTCTTTTATCTCTCAAACCCACGACGAATCTGTCACGCACCATCTCATCATGCAAAGTCCCGTATCCACAGTATTCAGCCAAACAGTGCAGCGCGGTGTGAAAGCCGTCGATGGACTCACCCGTCTCCTGTTGGCGCTGATTGAATTTCGCCCGTTCAAATATAACATTCCTGCGGGCTACGAAGTGAGCATCCAGCCGTCCTTTAACAGTCTCGTACTCACTCGCTTCTTCTGGAGTTAGATGCAGGGAAACCAGTATATCTTCTGCCTCGTCCCCCATGGTGTAGATAAGCGTGTTTACTTGGTTTTCATCCGCTTGTGTCTCCAAACCAGACGCGATACGAAACCTCTCGAAACGCTTTATCCACTTCGTCCAGTCTTCAGTTCTGAACGTGAACTTTTCTGGCGGGGCGACTTGAAACTGGCTCATGATGACGTCGTTTTTAATTCTCTCTCTTCACTTAGTATTTTATACTTTTACACTTCTGACACCATGTTCTGTTCTCCGATATGTATATATTTAGTAAACCCTTGAGGCTACACAGAAGCATGCGTGACACGACTCCGTCTTAACAGGTAACCTTTATTACGGTCCGACCCGCAACACAATGCTACACAAAGGTTCCTACCAACAGCCTGATACTACAGTGCTGTTAGCAGTGTGGTCCTGTAAGCAGCATGGTCCTGGTAGCAGCATGGTACTGTGGGCAGTGTAATCTTGTTATCATGCATTCATTCATTCAACCTTTATTTATACAGGCTAGCCTCGTTGAGCCACGGGGACTCATTTACAAGAGGGACCGGTCTCACTCACACCCAGGGTCAATTTTAGAGTTACCAATCAGCCTAACATGCATGTTTTTGGACTGTGGCAGAAAACCCACGCATGCACGGAGAGAACATGCAAACTCCACCCAGAAAGGCCCCCGGACCGGGATTTGAACCAGGGACCTGCTCGCTGAGAGGCAGCAGCTCTACTAGTTGTGCCACCGTGCTGCTCCAGCTGTCAGTGAGGTTCTGTTAGCAGTATGGTGCTGGTAGCAGTGTGGTGCTGGTAGCAGTGTGGTGCTGTTAGCCGCGAGGTTCTGTTAGCATGATGCTTTTAGCAGTGTGGTGCTGTTAGCCGTGATGTTCTGTTAGCAGCATGATGCTTTTAGCAGTGTGGTGCTTTTAGCAGCGTGGTGCTGTTAGCAGCATGGTCCTGTTAGTAGCATTGTTCTGTTAGCAGTGTGGTTTGCTTAGCAGCATGGTCTTCAATGACGGCTGTTATCAGTGGGCTAGGAGGGCTAAGCTCCCTCCTGGCATTTACAATAAATATGTTAAAATAAACAACTTAAAAATAACAACTTTAAAGTAAACACATTTTAGAAATAATGTCATATTTTGTTAAATTTACAACAAAACTGGTGTCAAACCGCCTTGGGGAAAATCCCAGGGTCATTCCAAAGGGCTAAATTCTGTTACTGACTGTTACTGTTACTACATGGTTCAGAATGATTGACAGCCGTATGGCCACTCCCCCTCGGTTTGCGGCTCATTGGGGCTAATTTTATTCAGCCAAGGGTTAGCCCACAGCCACAGGAATCATCCATTAAGGATGGACGTACATGGACGTCCTTTGCCTGCGGGCGTGCTTGGGGCCCTCACTATCTGGGGTTGGGCGCTTGGGCGTTTGTCGGCTCGGCCTGGTGGCTGCCTGGTGGGGCTCGTGTCCTCTGGTCCGGTCGGGTCTGGGCCTGAGGGGTGGGCGTCCCCGGTGCCCGGGCCTCGGTGACCGGCCCTGGGGCTACGTCGGTGCAGCGGGCTCCGGCGGGGGCCTGTGAATTTGTCGCGGGCGACCCCGGGGGGTCATTGTATGTGGTCGCTGGTGGGGTTCGTCCGGTTCTTCCCCTTGGTAGGATCTGGGGAGTGGGCTAGTGGCTCGTCCTGTTCGGGTGGTCCTGGGGACTCTGGGCTCGGGGTCCTTCCTGGGGTCTTGGGCTTTGATCGCCCCTTCGTCTGCCTCGGGCTTTGGGGGGACGGATATCTGATGCTTCACAGTCGCTACTAAATGCAGATATGTAGATGGGTATATGAATGAATATAAAAGTATATGTATGTATACTATATATATATTTGTAGGTATGGGTATGTGTATTTATAGAATTCTACTGCAAGCTCATGAATATTATTAGTCTTTATGCATGTATGTTCCATTGTTGTGTTCTGTCATGTGCTTTGCAGGATTGTGGACGGAGGTTGGGTGTGTTTGCCTTGTGTTCTTTTGGTTGATAATTGTTGATTTGTTGTCTTACTTTCTCTTTTCTTTCTTTCTCTCTTAAAAAAATAAAAACAAAAAAATAAAAATAATAATAATAAAAAATAAAAAAAATAAAAAAATAAAAAATAAAAAAATAAAAAATATTGGAGTGAGAGGATGGCTATAAGGTGTGAAGGGAGGCCATCTATAAATGGAAAAAAAAATAAAATAAGGATGGACGTACAATAACAAGCCTCAATGCGAGTGTATGTAGACGGGCAGAAGACTGTTTGCTCCAGGTGGAGATGATTTGATGATCACAGTTTGAAGGTGTTCACTCACAGGGCAGCAAGAAGCAAACAAGAGAGGTCGAACATTCGGATTCCGGGCAGGTCTTGCGACGAGCTCGGAGCGGCGCTAATTTTGGATGGAAGAAATCTGAAAACTTTACCAGATCATCTATTGGAGGTTTGGCATTAAGTGGTTTGTGAATGGATTGAAATGGCGCATCAGGTAGGATAGAGGATGACATGAATGTTGAGGAGTGGACACCAGTTAGTGGTGAGAAAAGGAAAGGTAAGGAAGGTGACAGAGGCAAGATGGAGGGCAGGGCATTGTTTAAAAGCCAAGGAAATAAAAGGGGATTAGAAGAGATTAGTTCAAATGAGGATAGAGTGATTCGTAGGAAAATGGTGAGGGAGGAATTCAAGATAATATTAAGATTTAACAAATAGGAACAGGGAAACTTAGCCCTATTTTTCTGTCAAGAGAAATAAAAAAAGAAAATTGGAGACGTAGAAATGTCAAAAATACTGAGAGATGGAAACCTAATGATAATTTGTAAAACATCCATCCATCCATCCATCCATTTTCGTCCGCTTATCCGGGGTTGGGTCGCGGGGGTAGCAGCCTAACCCCAAAAATACACCACACGCGTTCCGGCTCCGCCCCGCTCCGGTCCGACCTCCGCAGCAAATACGCACCCTTTATAATCAATGAGATAAAGTACACTGGCTCCGCACGGCGGCGGTGAGCTGCGGCGAGCGGACGGCAGTCCGTCAAAATTAGAAAATTTTCTATTTCTGCCGGATGACGGAGCTGTGCCGGAGTCAACTTTTGAAGATTACGTCGCACCAACAGGAAAAGGAACGAGCACAACTTCCGTATTTACAAAATAAAATCACCACGGGCGGACTAATCCTAGCTCTATATGGATTTATTTGTACAAAAATGCTGTCAAACTATCATTTATGACTATTCTATGACTAAACTATTATATTTATGACTATGACTACACCTAATAACGCAATACAATAAATAAATAAATAAAAAAGTATTTTATTCTGAAATGTAAACATCACTTCCTGTTGCTCAAACCATGTCCTGTCGCTTGTTTACGAGAGAATATCAAGGCAGCCTTTACTGTTGTTCTCCTTCTTCCACCGAATGAATTGTTTTGTTCTGACTTCATTATTTATCACTTGATTTATCGCGCAATCTCGCAATTCCCGCGCATGCGTCTTGGAGCGGCGCATCCATGCGGACCTGAGCTGAGCGGAGGCAGTGGACTTTGGACTCGCTCAGCTGCGACCTGCGGAGCGGAGCGGACACGGACCGCGTGTAGTGTATTTTTGGGGTAAGTAGGGAGGCCCAGACTTCCCTCTCCCCAGCCACTTGGAGCAGCTCCTCTGGGGGAATCCCAAGGCGTTCCCAGGCCAGCCGAGAAACATAGTCCCTCCAGCGTGTCCTGGGTCTTCCTCTGGGTCTCCTCCCGGTGGGACATGCCCAGAACACCTCACCAGGGAGGCGTCCAGGAGGCATCCTAACCAGATGCCCGAGCCACCTCAACTGGCTCCTCTCGATGTGGAGAAGCAGCGGCTCTACTCCGAGTCCCTCCCGGATGACTGAGCTTCTCACCCTATCTCTAAGGGAGAGTCCAGACACCCTGCGGAGAAAACTCATTTCAGCCGCTTGTATCCGAGATCTCGTTCTTTCGGTCACAACCCAAAGCTCATGACCATAGATGAGGGTGGGAACGTAGATCGATCGGTAAATTGAGAGCTTTGCCTTTCGACTCAGCTCTCTCTTCACCACGACAGACCGGTACAGCGCCCGCTTCACTGCGGATGCTGCACCTATCCGCCTATCGATCTCACGCTCCAGTTTTCCCTCATTCGTGAACAAGACCCCGAGATACTTAAACTCCTCCACTTGGGGCAGGACCTCCTCCCCGACCCGGAGAGGGCACTCTACCCTTTTCCGGCTCAAGACCATGGCCTCGGATTTGGAGGAACTGATCCTCATCCCGGCCGCATCACACTCGGCTGCAAACCGCTCCAGCGAAAGCTGTAGATCACGATCTGATGAAGCCAATAGGACCACATCATCTGCAAAAAACAGAGAAGCGATTCTAAGGCCACCAAAACGGATCCTCTCAACACCTTGGCTGTAAAACAGAGGAGCAAAAAATAAATCATTAAACATTGAAAACATTGGCAAAAAAGACAACAGAAAGAATGGTTGTAGGAGAGAACAAAACTATTAAGGGAGTGATTACAGGGATACCAACTGATGAGGATTTAGAAAAAAACAAAACAAAGAATTGCAGGAGCACAGGTAAAAAATATAAAAAGAAGGTTAAAAACAGTCAACGGAGAAAGAGTAGCAAGCACGTCAGTTCTACTAGAGTTTGCAGAAGCAGTTCTACCTTAAAAAAAAATCAAAATAGGTTATATGAGTTTTCCAGTCAGGACTTTTATTCCTCCTCCACTCCACTGCTACAAGTGTCAGCATTATGGACACGTGGCGGTGGTGTGTAAGGGAAAGCAGAGGCGTCTCAAGTGTGGAGAGGAACACAAATATGAAGAATGCAGGGAAGAAGCTCAAGAAATGTGTTGCAACTATGGGGGACAACACATAGTCAATTATGGAAGATGTGAAGTGAGGAAGAGGGCTGTACAAATCCAACAGATCAATATAACCAAAAACATAAGCTATGCCGAAGCAGTCAAGCGTTTGCAAGGACCAAAAACAAGATAAACAGATCAAATAAATAATCAAACCCTACATCAACATACTCAACCAGAAGAAAACGTTTCAATGACAACAGAGAAACTTATTCTATTCATGGCATATGTTATCAACTGTACTGATCAGGCTAAACACAAGACAGAGAAGACTAAAATAACTGTGAGAGGTGCTGAAAGATTTTAGGGATTTAAAGAGATGTCATGGGAAAAATGTAAACAAAAGACTGGAAACAGAAGGTAGGTCAGGAAACCTCAATGACAAAAATGCATGATAAAACTACAATGGAATGCACAAAGTTTAATAGCAAATGGGCAAGAATTTAAAGGATATATAGATGGACTTGATGAAAAACCAGAAATAATATGCATACAAGAGACATGGTTAAAATCAAACTTGGAGTTTGTTATCAAAGGATATAATTGTATAAGAAGAGATAGACAAGAAGGAAATGAAGTAAATAAAGTGATAAAGTGTGGTGGCTGTATTCTTTGACATAGTAAAGGCCTACAATATGTTATGGGTTGAAGGATTGTTAATTAAAATGTACAAACTAGGAATTAATGGAAAAATGTTTAGATGGATACAAAACGTTTTAACAAAAAAGATCAATACAAGTAAAAATACAACAAGAATATTCAAATAAATAGTTTTTGCAGAACGGAATACCACAGGGAAGAATTATAAGTACGTTATTATTTTTCCATAATGATAAATTGTGTTTTTACAGAGATTGAGAAGAGGGTGGGATGTTCATTATTTGCAGATGATGGAACCATTTGGAAAAGAGGGAAAAATATAAAAGTCACTGTGAAAAAACACAAGAGGCTACAGTATATTAAACATTTGAGAAATGGGCAAATGATTGGGGATTCAAATGTTCAGTGGAAAAAACAAGAGTAATGATATTTACACAGAAAAGAGTCACAGGAGAGACTAAATTGAAATTATATAATCAGGAACTAGAGCAAGTTAAATTAATAAAATATCTGGGTATATTATGAGGAAAATATTATGGAATGTACATATACAAAAGATTATTGATAAATGTAAAAAAAAAAAGCCTTAAACATTATGAGATGCTTAGCTGGGAATGACTGGGGTGCAGACAGATCTGCATTAAAGCGAATATTTACAGGACTTATCAATAATAATAATAATAATAATGAATTCAATTTATAACGCACTTTTCATTAATGAAAATCTCAAAGTGCTACAAATATGGATCAAATATGGATTATGGTTGTGTAATTTATGGATCAGCAGCAAAAACACATGTGCAGAAACTGGACAAAATACAATACCAAACATTAAGACGATGTACAGGAGCATTCAAAACAACCCCAGCAGCAGCACTTGGAGTAGAAATGGGAGGAATGCCGTTAGCAATAAGACGAGAAACAACCAGCAATAAACTACTGTTGTTGAATCAGTGTTGCTGTTGTTCCCCTCTGCCGTTGAACCTGAGCCGAAATGTTTGTTTTGTCTGTTTGGGTTCAGTAAGAGTCTAACTGTATGTCGGTGTTTGGAGCCGAACAGTCTGTCCGGTGGCCGAACAGACTAATATTTTGATGGGTTGCTGGCTCAGGAGTGCACAATGTGTTTGATATACCGTCTTGTGGCAAACTGTTGCTACAGTTTGCTTCTTGTCATACTCTCAATATAAGTGGGAAAATTGGGGCTTAATAAACTATTGCCA
>JBBPBX010058050.1:6325-22228 GCA_038048925.1 Garcialebias charrua
AGTTGAGCTAAAAACAGCAAAAGAGTGGGATGAAATTGGTTTTAACAGGAAGTATACAGGGTTTGGACTAAAGAGCAGGTGAGTGTTGTTATTTAAAAAAACATTAGAGGGTCACAAAAAGCCACAGTGCAACTGGAGTGGAAGAGAAGGGTTGAAAAGATTTGTCAAAAAATGAAAATATTTCATTTAAAGGATTATGTTAGAATAGATTCAGTGAATTTATATGAATACATTTAATAAATGGATTAAAACTACTGTAGTCTTTTTGATATTTCCTATAGTTAGGGTTAGGGTGACCTCCTTTCCTCACTCTGTTGCTGTCTTCACTTGGGTGTTTAAAGGTGGGGTATGTAACATTGTAATGCAGCCTGTAACATTTCAAATTCAAGATCTTTTTATTGAATTTTTTCATTTTTTTCCAAACAACAACAACAACAAAACAAACAAACAAACAAAAAAACAACAGTCAATTTGAGTTGTAACATGTGCATTATAATCCACACTAAAGGAAAAAAATAATAATAAAAAATAATAATAATAATAATAACATAGAAAATAATCCCTACCCAATCACTGCCAAAAGAAAAGGGAAAAAAATAAATAGAAGGTAAAATAGCCAAGAGACTGCATTAACCTGAGTGAATTGTGTTGTCAGAGAGACTGGAACAAATTCAGGAAAGGTCCCCAAACATTCTCAAATTTACCCTCTTTCTGTTGGAGTGTGAATCTGATTTTCTCCAGCTTTAAACAGGACATGATGTCAGCCAACCACTGAGCGTGAGTGGGTGGAGACGGTTCTTTCCACCTAAGCAAAATAGCTCGTCTGGCCAGGAGAGAGGTGAACGATATTACATGTTGTTGGTTTTTATTTAGGTTTGTCATGCCCTCTACAAGACCAAACAGAGCAATCAGTGGGTCAGGGTTCAGACGTGTATCTAGTACACGTGATAATGTCTGAAAGATTTCCCGCCAATATTTGTTCATAGATGGGCAAAACCAAAACATATGGGAGAGAGAGGCTTCAGCATGTTTGCATCTCACACAGTATGGGCTGACATCAGGATACATAGAGGACAATTTCAGTTTAGAGATGTGAGCTCTGTGCACCACTTTAAATTGT
Organism: Garcialebias charrua; assembly: GCA_038048925.1. Taxonomy (NCBI): domain Eukaryota; kingdom Metazoa; phylum Chordata; class Actinopteri; order Cyprinodontiformes; family Rivulidae; genus Garcialebias; species Garcialebias charrua. The sequence goes on from JBBPBX010058050.1 coordinate 7,446, forward strand.
ATTAGACAATGTCTAGCACAGAAAGAACTGGAGCTCACCAGTTTGAGTATGGAGGTCCAAGAGTCCTCTGAAATAGAGGAGCCGAGATCCTCTTCCCAAGCAGCTTTGATTTTATCTGAGGAAGCACGCTTCAAATCCAATAGTTTACTGTAAATGAATGAAATGGACTGTTTTTTATTTGGGTCTAGAGAAAGAATAGTGTCAACAATACTGCTATCAGTTGAAATGGAGAGGTTGGACAAATGAAGAGTAATAAAGTGCCGTATTTGGAGATACCTAAAAAAATTGGACTGGGGAAGACTAAATTTTTCACATAGTTGTTGAAATGAAGCTAAAGTGTTATTAAGAAACAAGTCATTGAAGCGTACTATACCCCTTCTTTGCCATTCTTTAAAAACAGAGTCCTGAGATGATGGTTTGAAAAGTTGGTTAGACATAATAGGGCTATAAAGAGAGAAACTAGAGAAATCAAAATATTTACGAAATTGTGCCCAGATTTTTAGTGAGTGTTTTATAACTGGATTTATAACAGTTGTAAGTGGTGGAAGCGGGAGTGAGGATCCCAAGAAAGCCACGGAGGACCATTTCCCAGAACACTGTGACTCCATCTCTACCCAGTCAGGGCTGTCAGGTCTGTTGTAATAGAATGACCAGAATGCTAGACAGTGCAAGTTTGCTGCCCAATAGTAAAAGCGGAAATTTGGAAGGGCAAGACCGCCTGCGGCCTTAGTTTTTTGGAGATGTGTCTTATTTAAGCGTGGACGTTTTCCTTGCCACAGATATGATGAAATGATGGAATCTAACTGAACAAAGAATGAACCAGGGATAAAAACAGGAATATTTTGAAAGAGATATAAAAACTTAGGTAAAGTGACCATCTTGACTGAGTTAATACGGCCTATGAGGGAAGTGGAAAGCGGTGACCATCGGGATAATGCCTGCTTTGTCTGATTCAACAGAGAGACAAAATTTTCTTGATATAAATCCTTATACCTCCTCGTAACTGTAACACCCAGGTAAGAGAATTTTATCTTCTCAATTTTAAAAGGCCATTTACTAAAGTCAAGAGTCTGCGCCAGGGTATTGACAGGGAAAATTATACTTTTACTCAAGTTTAATTTGTAACCAGAATTGATTCCAAATTCCTCAAGTAATGATAAAACGGAAGGCAGCGTGTCAGTCGGATGAGAAATGAAAAGTAAAAGGTCATCAGCATAAAGGGAGACCTTGTGCTCCATATCGCCTCTCCAGATTCCTGAAATTGTGTCACAGGACCGCAAAGCAGTGGCAAGAGGTTCAATTGCCAGGTCAAAGAGCAAAGGGCTCAGTGGGCATCCCTGGCGAGTTCCTCGATGTAGACTGAATGGTTTCGATATCTGAGAGTTGGTACGAATGGTTGCGGTGGGATGTGAATAAATTAATTGCACCCATGTAATGAAATTGGGGCCAAAACCAAATTTGTCAAGAACATTAAACAAGTAGTCCCATTCAACCCGATCAAATGCTTTCTCCGCATCAAGGGAAATAACACACTCAGGAACAGTATCCGAAGGAGAATAAATAATGTCCAAAAGGCGTCTGATATTAAAAAAGGAGTGCCTGCCTTTAATGAATCCAGTCTGGTCTTTTGATATGATGAAAGGAAGGATCTTTTCCAACCTTTGAGCAAGAACTTTAGCTAAAATTTTGGCATCTGTATTTAAAAGGGAGATTGGTCGATAAGAGGAACAGTGAGTTGGGTCTTTTCCTTTCTTTGCAATGAGGGTAATGCAGGCCTCTAAGAAAGATTTCGGAAGGGATCCTTTGGTCAAACGACTCTAAGAGAACCGAGTGTAAGAGTGGGGAAAGTAATGGAGAAAATTTCTTAAAAAATTCAGCAGGGAAGCCGTCAGGACCCGGACATTTGCCAGACTGCATTACCGATACAGCTGACACAATTTCTGTCAGGGATATTGTGATCTCCAGTGCATCTTTCAGATTGGGTGTGAGTTTTGGCATATTGGTCTTTTCGAAAAACTGAGAAGATAAATTCTTGTTGGTTTGAGATTCTGAAGTATATAAATGGGAATAAAAGTCCTTAAATGCTCTGTTAATTTGTAAATGATCTAGAGTTATGGTGCCGTTCTTTAATTGGATCTTAGGGATGATTTGTTTAGCCGTGGCACCCTTCAACTGATTTGCCAGTAGTTTTCCTGACTTTTCTCCATGTATGTAAAATGATGATTTACTTTTCAAAAGTGATTGTTCTATTGAGTATGTAGACAATAAATCAAACTTAGTTTTGAGTTCTACTTTTTTTTTGTACAGATTAGGGCATTTGTTTTGAGCATATTGTTGATCAATTTCTTTTATCTGCTGGGCTAAATCAGTTCTTTCTTTTTGAGATTTTTGCCTCAGCCGGGCGGTATATGAAATGATTTGTCCCCTAAGATAGGCCTTAAGGGTATCCCAAACGGTTGACAATGGGATCCCAGGAGTTCTGTTTATGGATAGAAAGAAGGTTATTTCTTTTTCTATAAATGTAACAAAATCATTGTTTGACAGTAACGTTGAATTGAATCTCCACTGTCTACTCCTTATAGGAATGTCAGGGAGGGACAGAGACAGAGTGACAGGTGCATGGTCTGAGATGACAATACTGTGGTAGTCACAGCTACGGACAGAGGGAAGAAGTTTGTTGTCTATGAAAAAGTAATCGATCCTCGAGTACGAGTGATGAACATGAGAAAAAAAAGAATATTCTCTCTCAGCTGGGTGTAAAAAACGCCATACATCGCACAGGCCATATTTAGATAAAAAGGCACGAATAGTGTGGGACGACCTGCTGGCTGTGGCAGGGTTTGTAGAGGATCTGTCCAAAACTGGATCCAACCAGCAATTCAAGTCACCACTGAGTATCAATGAATATGTGTTTAGGTCCGGGAGCAGTGAAAATAATTTCTCAAAGAAACCAACATCATCCGTATTTGGGGCATAAACGTTAACTAGCACTACTGGTGTGTTGTACAATTTACCGGAAACAATCACAAAACGACCATATTTATCTGAGTTAACTTGAAATGGTTCAAATGAAATGTCTTGACTGATGAGGATCGAGACGCCCCGAGCCTTTGCTCGAAAGGAGGAATGGAAACTCTGCCCGTGCCATGTTTGCAGTAATCGTTTGCTATCGTCACTTCTAATATGAGTCTCCTGCAGGAAAGCAATGCCTGTTTTTAACTGTTTTAAATGAGAAAGCACCTTCCTTCTCTTGACGGGGTGGTTCAAACCTTTGACGTTCCAGCTTGACAACACCAACTGACCACTCATATTACTAATAATTTGTATAAGAAAGGTAGGTAATACAGTCTAATGTGTTGATGGCTGTGCAGTTCTTGGCAAAGTGAAAGAAAATATAAATTAATGGCAGTGATGGACCCCCCACCCCCCTCCCTTTCCCACCCTGGACAGCTGCAAAAAACAGAAGCAGCAAGCTCCATAAAAATTAAAAATAAGTCTCCTGTCTAACTTTTAAACTAGTGCTCCAGTATCATAAGAGGGAAAAAAAATGTATAAGCACCTCATGCAAGGCCAAAAATGTACACATAGATGTGTGATCACGCACATACACATATAAACAAAGTTAAATTAATCCTAATCCTAAATTAAATCTTCAATCAGTCCAAGACCAATTCAAGATTCAATTCAAGATAGTCAACAGGTAAACAGGAAGAGGAAAAATGTTAATAGTTCAAAATAATATATTGAAAACATTATATATTTCACCCATTTTTATACATGAATAGGCCTACTTCAATTATTTATGTGCCTAAATACAGAACCAAAAAGCCCCACCAAAAAAAGGAAAGTCTAAGATAATCAGAGTATGGGCAGAGTCCTGCTAATCTGTTCGTCACCTCATGTAAACAAAAGTTTAGTCTAAACATAGACAAAGCCAGTGCGGGAACAGCGCGTTGCACATCAGTCAAAAGAAAAGTTAAATATTACTGTACTTGTGCTGTAAAGGCTGAGGTAACTCTTGTCTAACTTTTAAACTAGGGCTCCAGTATCATAAAAGGGAGGGGAGGATTTTAAATTTTTTTTATTTTTTTTTATTTTTTATAAGCACCTCACAAACTAGTTTAAGGTATGCAAGGCCAAAAAAATGTATACACATAAATGTGTACCGGTAATCACGCACACATATACAAACCTAAAGTTAAATTAATCCTAATCTCAAATTAATTATCAATCAATCCAGGACTAACCCAAAATTCAGCTCAAAATAGTCAACAGGTAAACGAGAAGAGGAAAAATGTTAATAGTTCAAAATAATATATTGAAAACATTATATATTTCACCCATTTTTATACAAGAATACTTCAATTATTTATGTGCTTAAATACAAAACCAAAGAAGCCGCAGTAAAAACTAAAAAGTCTCAGATAATGAGAGTATGAGCAGAGTCCTGCTCATCTGTTCGTCACCTCATGTAAACAATAGTTTAGTGTAATAATCAAAGCCAGTGCGGGAACAGCGCGTTGCTCATCAGTCAAAGAAAAGTTAAATGTTACTTGCGCTGTGAAGCCTGAAAGGTGTCAATGAACTTCTGCGCCTCCTCGACCGAGCCCAGCCACTTTCTGTTTCCATCAGGTAAAGTCACGCGGAGTCGAGCAGGAAACAGCAGAGCAGGTTTTAGACCCAAAGAGTACAGCGCAGCCATCACGTCCTTATATTCCACTCGCTGGTTGAGGACTTCTGGGCTGTAATCTTCCACGATCCGCACCGGTTTCCCCTGGTATTCAAGCCTGCCTCTGCGTCTAGCCTCCCGGATCATGAGCTCCTTCACCTGGACCCGGTGCACTCGCAGGATAACCGGGCGCGGCCGCTGGTCCGAAGCGGGTTTCGGAGCGAGGGTTCGATGGGCCCGGTCCAGTTCGGGTGGAGAAGGAAGCGTGTCACGCCCGTAGATGTCACACAGCAGGTTGGAGAAGAAGTCTGTAGGACGTCCGCTCTCAATAGACTCCGGTAAACCCAGCACACAAATATTTTGCCGTCTGCTTCGACTTTCTAAATCCGCCAGTTTAGATTTTAGTCTGGCGTTTTCCTCCTGGAGAGTTGAGCAGGTGTTTTCCACCTCCGACATGCGCTGGCTCAGGTCGTTAGTGACAAGTTCCAGTGATGACACACGCTGGCCGTGTTCCTCCACCGCGAGCCGAGTCTGGTCAGATCCAGCTGACTAAAAGTTTGTTTAAACTCAGCTGACAGCGCCGCGTGGTGCTCCTCCAGCAGCGAGGTAATTGCCTCGAGGGTTATTAGGCCAGCGTCATCCTTCTCAGCGTCCTTCTTCGATCTTGTCGACTTTTGAGACATTTTTTATTCAAAATCTTTAAAAAAGATGTTTGAAGGGAGTTGTGTGCGTGATAATAGGCAAAAAAAATTAAATGTAGAGGGCTTGGTGGTACTAAAAAATAAGTTTTAACCGGAGCACTGGCAAGTGCGACTTACTCCATCTTACGACCACACCCCGGTTACTCAGCCTGTAACATTTCAAACAATATATTTTTAACATATTTCTTCACTCTGTCACGATCTACTGACAGACTGATGTTAGACAAAGTAATCTCTGAAAAAAACTATAGTCCCCTTGCTTCTCTATCAGCATTTATAAAAACACTGAAAACACAGAGTGACCAGCCAATAAAAACTGAGTTGTTTGTCACGCCCCCGCCTGTCGCAGCCTCAGCGCCGCGGCTCATTCTCATTCAAAGGATTGCAAATCGACGCAGGACTGTTTTTTATGTGACACAAATGTATTAAATATCCCTTCTTCATCCCAGAGCTGGACTTTTATTTAGTTTTTTTGCCAAAAGTCAAGTGATCGCTTCATCCTCCACTCACAGGAATGAGGAAATGGATTTGTCACGACTCACGAGCGAATTAAATCATGTCCAAATTGGCTGGTGATGCTCTGCTGATTACAGGGTCTTTTTGTGTTGTTGGACGAGTGATTCATGGTTTTATTATATTTTTTAAACAGTTATATTATCATATAAACACAGAACTTCGCAGCGCAGAGACAGGACATGTAGTGGGGGCGGAGCATTCCAGACATTCCAAACCTGCGCTGACAGAAAGAGGAAATCACGAGCGAATTAAATCATGTCCAACGTTGCTTCGTGAACCTCTGCTGATTTCTGCTGGTTTTTGTGTTGTTGGACAAGTGCTCCATGGTTTTATAATATTTTTAAAAGGTTTTATTAACATATAATCACAGAACTTTGCAGCGCAGACAGGACATGTAGTGGAGGCGGAGCATTCCAAACCTGCACTGACAGAAAGAGGAAGTCACGAGCGAATTGAATCATGTCCAACGTTGCTTCGTGAAGCTCTGATGATTTCTGCTGGGTTTTGTGTTGTTGGACAAGTGCTCTATGGTTTTATTATATTTTTAAAAGGTTTTTATAACATATAATCACAGAATATTGAAGCGCTCCGAGCAGACACACAGCAGGGGGCGGAGCAGAACTAAAATTCAGCAGAAGCACGGACTGTGGCTCCCCCTCTGAGCCATATATAGCTCTGAGGGGGAGGTAGCAGAATGCTTTTCTGCGCTGAAAATATTTCTGTCCCAGAGTGTTCAAGAAATCGCATACCCCAGCTTTAAGTATATACCGGTATATACCGGTATTTGTAATTATTTATATACCTGTAATTAATGTGTTTGTCTTTCTTCCTGTAGAAAGTACACCTGGACCAACAATTCTGCTTGTGTTCCTGCTGGAAGCTTCTTCCTGTTCAAAGGGGCATCACCAACATGCTGCTCAGGATGGGAGTTTGTGACAAAGTGAAGATTTGATACAATCTGCTAGCATAGATAGATAACTTTTACTAATTGGTGTATTATAATATATGTGAATGTTTTTGTTCAGTGCCCTGAGATAAATTCTGTTGTGAATTGGTGCTATATAAATAAACTGAACTGAATTGGATTGAAACAGCAATGAGTGCTTCTTTTGTCTTTAGTTCTGGTTGAATTTGCTTGAAATTTAACATTTTATAGAAATTAATTAAATATATCACAATGGCATCTAATCTGGATGCCACCTGGACACCTCAATCTGGAGGGTGTTGTGGCATGTTCCACTAATAGGAGATCCTGGGACAGGTCCATAACTCTCTACAGCAGGACTGTTCAACTAATTGCTCAGGGGGCCACAGTTACTGAAAGCCAGTAGCTCAGGGGCCGGCCATCCAGTAGTTAAAGCCCTTATATAAATAAATCAAGGATTAAAATGACCTGTTGCCTTTTAAATTTATTTTGTTCATTGAATAATCCATCCATCCATCCATCCATCCATCCATCCATCCATCCATCCAATGATCCAAGGAAGGAAGGAAAGAAAGAATGAACTCATTGGCAGGCTGGACTGAAGTCTCCCGCAGGCCAGAATTTGCCTGCTGGCTCACGGTTGAATAGTCCTGGTCTACAGGGTCAGGTCTCTGGGCTGGAAATGATTTAAGATCCCCTAAGAGGAGCTAGAGAGGGTCTCTGAGAAAATAAAGAAACAAATGTGTGTGTGTGTGTGTGTGTGTGTGTGGGGGGGGGGTAGTCTGTGTTACTTTGTAAGGTTAATTTTTCCATCATTGTGAGGACCAAATGCTCCTCATGGTGCTGAAAGTCTGGGTCCCATGAGAAGAAATGCCGTTAGTGGGTTAAAGGTTATGTATGTACTGGTAATGGTTAAGTTCAGTGTTAGATATTTAGGTATAGGTTAGGTTAGGGTTAGTTATGTACTGTAATACAGTAGTTAAGTTTAGGGTTAGGTATGTATGTACTAGAAATGGTTAGGTATTATTTAGCCTCCCAATGATGACTCAAGCACAGATTCTTTATTTAAAATGGGCACTTTAATGAATGTTGTGAAAACGACAGAATAAGACAAAATACAGAAATGAACACAAAGCTTTAGGTGCTGTACAGAGCGGCGAATAAAACATGCTTTATCAAAGGTATGTACCTTGTGGCCGCTCATCATTAAAGAGGTCCTAGACATATAAAATAATCAGAACACCGCACTGACAGATTTACAACATATTACAACAGTTATAAATACTTTTTACAGCTAGTGAACTATCGAGGCTGCTGCCCACCTTTTGTGTCTTCAGGTAACTTTATGTAGCGGGTACAGCAGATCTCGCCACTCCCTTCCGTTCACGTAAATCTCGCGATAACTGTACAACAAGAAATAGTCCTTCATGGCCGAATAAATGCATCTTATACTAAAGATAAACATATTTTTAAAACATGAACTAAACAAACTAAAAACAAAATATTCTAACTACTGAAAACAAATATTAAATGCACAGATCATTGTGGTGACACTTACATGTAGGGTTAGGTATACTGGTAATGGCTAGATTTAGGGTTAGGTATGTACTAGTAATGGTTAGATTCATGGGGTATGTACTAGTAATGGTTAGGTATAAGGTTAGTTATGTACTAGTAATAGTTAGGGTAAATATATACTGGTAATGGCTAGATTTAAGGTTAAGTATGTACTGGTAATGTTTCAGGGTTAGGTATGTACAGTATCGCTAATGGTTAGATTTAGGGTTAGGTATGTACTGGTAATGGTTCAGGGTTAGGTATGTACTGGTAATGGCTAGATTCAGGGGTATGTACTAGTAATGGTTAGGTAAAAGGTTAGTTATGTACTAATAATGGTTAGGGTAAATATATACTGGTAATGGTTAGATTTAAGGTTAGGTATGAACTGGTAAATATTAGGTTCAGGGTTAGGTATGTACTGGTAATGGTTAGATTTAGGGTTAAGTATGTACTGGTAATGTTTCAGGGTTAGGTATGTACAGTATCGCTAATGGTTAGATTTAGGGTTAGGTATGTACTGGTAATGGTTCAGGGTTAGGTATGTACTGGTAATGGCTAGATTCAGGGGTATGTACTAGTAATGGTTAGGTAAAAGGTTATCCATCCATCCATCCATCTTCTTCCGCTTATCCGGGGTCGGGTCGCGGGGGTAGCAGCCTAATGGTGTGGTCACACCGAACAGCGTTTTTAACCTCCAAAAAGCTCGTCACGCACGCAAGTGGACGCACTTGGTGTCGGGACCTACTTGGACCAGAACGCCAGAACGCGAAACAGCTGCTGGGTGTGTGGGAGGAGCTTACCGGTATACAGAGTCCTGCGCACAGAGTCCTGCGCACTCCGCCAGGCGAGGAGCTTTTTATTTCCGTCTCTGTGGAGCAGACTTGACTGGTCGTGAAGGACTTGTCGCGAACACACAGCTACAATGAGTTTCTCTTCCATAGTACACGACCTCGCGGGTCTTTTCTGTGTCCCACAAACAATACGTCACATAGTGCGCGCGCCCCCTCGTTTCCGCGTCACATAGGGACTCTCCCCCTCTCTTCTCCTCCTCTCTTCTCCCCCTCTCTTCTCCCCGACTCTCCCTGATTGGTTGACACACCAACCAATCAGGGAGAGTTGAGCGGCGTTTGAAAGTTTGAACCGCGAAATCTTCAGCATGTTGAATGCGCGGTTTGGAGGCTGAAGCCGGTTCACGTGCACGGAAAACGCTTTCCAGCACGCTCAACACGCACGCGACGTGACGCCCGACGCCAAGACGTGGCTGGAAGCGCGTCCCCCATTGACTTTACATGTAAACTGGACGCTCCTGCTGCTGAAAAGCTGTTCGGTGTGATCACAGCATAAGTAGGGAGGCCCAGACTTCCCTCTCCCCAGCCACTTGGAGCAGCTCCTCCGGGGGAATCCCAAGGCGTTCCCAGGCCAGCCGAGAAACATAGTCCCTCCAGCGCGTCCTGGGTCTTCCTCTGGGTCTCCTCCCGGTGGGACATGCCCGGAACACCTCACCAGGGAGGCGTCCAGGAGGCATCCTAACCAGATGCCCGAGCCACCTCAACTGGCTCCTCTCGATGTGGAGAAGCAGCGGCTCTACTCCGAGTCCCTCCCGGATGACTGAGCTTCTCACCCTATCTCTAAGGGAGAGTCCAGCCACCCTGCGGAGAAAACTCATTTCAGCCGCTTGTATCCGAGGTTAGTTATGAAAGGTTAGTTATGTACTAATAATGGTTAGGGTAAATATATACAGGTAATGGTTAGATTTAAGGTTAGGTATGAACTGGTAAAGATTAGGTTCAGGGTTAGGTATGTACTGGTAATGGTTAGATTTAGGGTTAAGTATGTACTGGTAATGTTTCAGGGTTAGGTATGTACAGTATCGCTAATGGTTAGATTTAGGGTTAGGTATGTACTGGTAATGGTTCAGGGTTAGGTAGGTATGTACTGGTAATGGCTAGATTCAGGTGTATGTACTAGTAATGGTTAGGTAAAAGGTTAGTTATGTACTAATAATGGTTAGGGTAAATATATACTGGTAATGGTTGGATTTAAGGTTAGGTATGAACTGGTAAAGATTAGGTTCAGGGTTAGGTATGTACTGGTAATGGTTAGATTTAGGGTTAAGTATGTACTGGTAATGTTTAAGGGTTAGGTATGTACAGTATCGCTAATGGTTAGATTTAGGGTTAGGTATGTACTGGTAATGGTTCAGGGTTAGGTATGTACTGGTAATGGCTAGATTCAGGGGTATGTACTAGTAATGGTTAGGTAAAAGGTTAGTTATGTACTAATAATGGTTAGGGTTAGTTATGTACTGTAATGGTTAGATTTAGGGTTAGGTCTGAACTGGTAAATATTAGGTTCAGGGTTAGCTATGTACTGGTAATGGTTAGATTTAGGTTTAAGTATGTACTAGTAATGTTTCAGGGTTAGGTATGTACTAGCCTGGTTAAAACCAGACCCTTGTCCTTCACTTCGCTTCGTACTAGGGTCTGGGACTTCTCCCATAGACAACGATTTCTCCGGTAGATTTTTGACCGGACCAATCAGAGAACAGAAGGCGGAGTTTTGAACGACGTCGACTGACGCCGTCAGTTAAAATGGCTGCCGCCACGAATGAATTTTCAAGGAAAAAGGTAAAAAACTATTATTTCTTTGCTGAGAAAAAATATATTTTTTAGCTGATGTTATATCAGAAGTTCATCTGATTCATCTGGTTCATCTGATTCATCTGGTTCATCCCAAAGATCCAGTCCCCCGGCAAAAACAGAGTAACATTGTGTATGCTGTTCAGTGTCAGGAGGGCTGTGATCAGTCTTATATCGGGGAAACTAAACAGCCACTGGCCAAAAGGATGGCCCAGCACAGAAGATCAACATCATCAGGTCAGGACTCTGCAGTCTACACTCATCTCCAGGCCAGCGGTCACTCTTTCAGGGATGAAGATGTTCACATCCTTGATAGAGAGGAACGATGGTTTGAGAGAGGAGTAAAGGAGGCCATCTTTGTGAAAAGAAACCGCCCATCATTAAACAGGGGTGGAGGCCTCCGAGTTCAACTGTCCCCCTCCTACAATGCTGTGATTGCTGGTATCACTCAGCCCTCTGTGAATAGCAAACAACCATCAGGGTGCTAACGATCCATTGTTAGGCTGATGGTCCTCCTTGATCATGTGAGCAGCTGGTTTCAGGCTGTCATCAGCCAACTGGTTGTGTAACACTGTGAGAGGGTGCTATTTATAAGACTGAGCTGAACCCAGCACCTCAGACTGAGGAAGTCTTTCGGACGAAAGACGAAACGTTTCTACAATTTTTTGCTTTGTTTTGTTTTTTTGTTTTTTGAATGTCCAGAGGACCAGACTTAGCTTTTTTAGATTATATCAGAAGTGTTCCTGAGCTTAACAGTTCCTAAATCAATTCACGAAAGGGTCAAATCTGCTGGATTTAAATTGTTTCGGTTTGACATTTTCCAAACAGCCTCTGGTGCGCTACGAAAATAAATTATAAAAAATCAAATTTTATCTCAAATGTTTCATCTAGGCCAACAGTCAGTAAATTAGAGCCATATAATTACACACTGGTAGCAGAAAAAATATCCACCGAGTGGTTTCTGATCTATTTATCTGAGTGGTTTCTGAGCTATTTATCTGATAGCCTGGACCTCGCCAGGCTAAACTAACAAAACTCAAAGTCAAAGTCAAAGTCAACTTTATTGTCAGATCTGCAATATGTACAGTGCAGGACATACACAGGACCGAAATTGCGTTTCTCTCAGTCCCTCGGTGCAACAGTAAACATCTAAACATTGAAACACTGAAACATATAATAATAGACATAAGCATAAAATAGTAAACTAACACTGTCCTGAGTTTTTTGCATAGTGGTATAAGAGTATGAAAATTTACACCAACTCTAAAACTAAAACATTAAACATTTAATGAACATAATATTGTCCTGAGTTTTTGCATACTAGTATAAAAAAAGAGTATAAAAAGTATAACTAAAATAAACTAAAGGTTTCTAGCATTGACATTTGCAAAGTGGCAAAGCAGCGTATGAGTCAATGTACACAGTATATGTATGAGGTAGTAGTTGATGTTGTTGTAGAGGCAAAAAGTGGCATATGCAGTAAGGCACATTGGGCATCCCTAAATAAGACCGTTCAGAGCACACTGTATATGTACCAGCAGTGGTGTAGATATTAGAGTAGTGTAAATAAATGTAAACAGTAGTAATTACATGTAAGCAGTAGTAATAAAAGTAAACAGTATTAATAAATGTAAACAGAGAATGTAAACAGTATTATGATTATAGGCAGTGATGTAATACAGACATTAGTGCAAGTATGAGAAGTAGTGCAAACTGTATGAGCACATGACCGAGAGTTTAGTGATTAACCCGTTTGATGACACAGAGACTAGTGTTAAAAACTTTGTGTTGAGTGATAATATGTGAGAAAGTTTTAGTGTTAAGGCAGTTCAAATGGGAGGGGAGGCAGAGCAGGCAGAGTGTTTAGCATTCTGACTGCCTGATGAACAGAGCTGTCTCTCAGTCTGCTGGTTCGAGCCTGGAGACTCCTCAGTCTCCTCCCTGATGGCAGCAGTCTGAAGCAGCTGTGTAGTGGGTGTGTGGGATCACCTGCCATGCGGTGGGCTTTCCGAGTGAGGCGTTTGCTGTGTAAGTCCTGCAGTGAGGGCAAGGAGGTGCCCACGATCTTCTCAGCTGCTCTCACAATGCGCTGGAGGCTCTTGCGGCAGGATGCAGTACATGCACCAAACCACACAGTGATGCAGCTGGTCAGGACACTTTCTATGGCACCTCTGTAGAAGGTGCTCATGATGGGGGTTGAAGCTCCAGCCCTTTTCAGCTTGCGGAGAAAGTAGAGACGCTGGTGAGCCTTCTTTGCCAGTGCTGCAGTGTTCCTGCTCCAGGACAGGTCCTTTGAGACGTGCACTCCCAGGAACTTGGTGCTGTCTACTCTCTCCACTGCGGTGCTGTTGATGGTCAGAGGGGGATGTTGGGCATCCCTCTTCCTGAAGTCCACAACAATCTCCTTTGTCTTCTCCACGTTGAGAGTGAGATTGTTGTGTCCGCACCACAAGGCCAGGCGGCTCACCTCGTTCCTGTAGTCCGTCTCATCGTTGTTGCTGATGAGACCTACCACTGTTGTGTCGTCCGCAAACTTGATGAAGTGGTTGGAGCTGTACGATGGTGTGCAGTCGTGTGTTAGCAGGGTGAATAGAAGGGGGCTCAGCACACATCCTTGTGGGGCCCCTGTGTTCAATGTGATGGTGCTAGATGTGTTACTCCCGATCCGTACTGTCTGTGGTCTCCCGGTCAGGAAGTCTAGCAGCCAGTTACACATTGAGGTGTTCAGCCCCAGACTGTCCAGTTTAAGGATGAGCTGTTGGGGGATGATGGTGTTAAATGCCGAGCTGAAGTCGATGAACAACATTCTAACATAGGAGTCCTTCGTGTCCAGATGTGTGAGAGCTGTGTGAAGGGCAGAGGAGATGGCATCGTCGGTTGAGCGATTAGGTCGGTATGCAAATTGGAAGGGATCCAGGGAGTCAGGGAGGACAGATGTGATGCTTTTCATGACTAGCCGTTCAAAGCACTTCATCAGGATGGGGGTGAGTGCTACTGGGCGATAGTCATTGAGGCATGCGGGCGTTGCCTTCTTTGGGACAGGGATGATGGTGGTGGCTTTGAAACAGGTGGGGACGATGGCCTGGCTCAGTGAGATGTTAAAGATGTCCGTGAAGACCGCTGCGAGTTCCCCTGCACAGTCCTTCAGCACACGACCAGGTATGTTGTCAGGACCAGAGGCCTTCCGGGCGTTAATCTTGATGAATGATCGCCTTACGCTGTCTGAGGACAGCGTCAGCACCTGGCCATCAGGAGAGGGGGGGAGTTTATGTGCTGGTGTGCTGTTACTTGCCTCGAACCGAGCAAAGAACTCATTCAGTTCATTCAGCGCAGAGGCTGAGCTGTCACAGGTCTGGGGGGGTGGTTTGTAGTTTGTGATGGTCTGTATTCCCTGCCACAGACTGCGTGTATCCCTGCTGTCCTTGAAACGGTGAGCTATTTTCCCAGAATACTGCTTCTTTGCCTTTCTGATGCCCCGGTCCAGGTTGTTTCTGGCTGCCCTCAGGCCCACCTGATCTCCCGCTTTGAAGGCAGCATTCCTGGCTCTCAGGAGTCTGTAAACCTCAGCTGTCAGCCATGGCTTCTGGTTAGCCCGAACAGTGATGGTTTTAAGGTTGGTTACATCATCAATGCACTTGGTGATGTATGAACATACAGTGTCTGAGTACTCCTGGAGACATGTGGTGTTGTTTGTGGTAGCAGCTTCTTTGAACATACTCCAATCTGTGGTGTCAAAACAGTCCTGGAGTGCCTCTGAAGACCCCTCTGGCCAC
>JBBPBX010058051.1:9679-22228 GCA_038048925.1 Garcialebias charrua
GAAGAAGAAGAAGAAGAAGAAGAAGAAGAAGAAGAAGAAGAAGAAGAAGAAGAAGAAGAAGAAGAAGAAGAAGAAGAAGAAGAAGAAGAAGAAGAAGAAGAGAGCGGGTCGGGAGTTGGATTAGTGATAGCAAGCAAACTAGCATTAGCATTGTGAGTATTGATCGATATCTTTTTCAGGTTAGCAGTATATTTATTATTAGCTTAGTCTTGTAATTTGGGTACTTTAGATTCTTTAGTTGTATTGTTTTTCATAGTGTTTAGATTTAGTGTTAGTTTAAATTTTTAGAATAGGTTAGCTGTAGTTTATTGCATTTAGCCATAGGATTGGTGTTAGTGTGATAGGATGGCACCTAGTCGTAGATGTATAGTACAGGGGTGTAGGAATGAGGGTAGAATACGTAGCTTTCCATGTGATTTGAAGATTAGGCGCCAGTGGTGTCTTGCTCTGGGAGTAGCAGACTCACTCCCGTCCAGTGCCGCAGTGTGCGACCGACATTTCGCTCCTGATTGCTCCTCCAACATGATGGGCTTTGCAAATATGGTAAAACTGAAGAGCGACGCTGTTCCAACAATAGCTCGTCATACTCATGTTCACCCACCCTTACACCATCAGGGTACAATCCGTTTGGAGGTGAGTACCATTTTACACCTTTTTATTCCATAATTTATCTTGTGAGTATATGTATTGGACACGTTTCTTCTTGTGTTGTGTGTGGGGGCTGCAGCGTAGCTTTGTTGTGGCCAGTGTTGCCAGGTGAGAAATGTAGGATTATCGTACTAGAGACGTAAAATTATCGTATGAGGTAAATTATCGTACACCAGTCATAACCAAAATAACAAGTAGTGTCTAACAGGCACTCACAGCTTTGTTGCGTCAGTACGGATGGGAACCATAGACAATAATACAGGTATGTAGTAATCAGTGTTGCCAGATAGAATTAGGGCTGGGCGATATGGAAAAAATCATATATCACGATATGGACTTTTTTATATCACGATAACGATATATATCACGATATACACAATTAATTTAGTATGTTTTCAGTTTTTTTTTAAATTTTATTTCACAAAAAATTATCATTGCTTACTTTTTCCAACTTTATTTCCAAATGACATTAAATGAAACTTTCACAAAAGAGAATTACTGTTTTAGTGCAGCAATGTATCAAATGACAACAGAGGTAGAGGTACAAATACAGTAACCTTCATATTTTTTTCAAAATTATACAGGTATTTAAATTGAATTATTAAAATAAACTCAATTTTAACATTTTTTTTTAAAGTGCACATTTCAAGTTTCTAAAGTTTCTGAACAGAAAACAACACATTTTCACACAAAAACTTGTTATAACAAAAAACAAGTTATCAAGTTTCTGAAATCTGTAACCTTATACAGGTAGTCCCCGACTTACGAGCGAGTTCCGTCCCTAGGGGGCGCTCGTATGTCAACAATTTGTAAGTAGGATCACATAGTAAAAAAAATATATATATATTTTTTTTTAACTTTTTTTTTAATAAATGAATACATGTACAGTACTGGACAGTCACCAAGCACTTAGCCTATCCTAACACAGTTTTTAAAGATAAAGGAATGAGTTGAATTGTCTCCCTTTATGGGAATGGAGCCTGCAGGGAGGAGGGAGACAATTCAACTGACTCCTTCATCTTTGAAAACTGTGTTAGGATAGGCCAAGTGCTTGGTGACTCTTCAGTACCGTACATTTATCTATTCATTATAAATATACAGTACTGTACAGTATTTTTATTGTTTTATTGTTTTTTATTTATAAATAGATAAATGTACAGTACTGTACAGTCACCAAGCACTTAGCCTATCCTAACACAGTTAAGGAGTCAGTTGAATTGTCTCCCTCCTCCCTGCAGGCTCCATTCCCATAAAGGGAGCTAGCTCCCTTTATGTGAAAGGGAGACAATTCAACTCACTCCTTCATCTTTAAAAACTGTGTTAGGATAGGCTAAGTGCTTGGTGACTGTACAGTACTGTACATGTATTCATAATTTAAAAAAAAAAGTAAAAAAAAAAATTAATTTTTTTTTTTAATGAGAGTCATACTCGTAAGTCCGGGACCTCGTAAGTAAGAGCGCTCGTAAGTCCGGGACTACCTGTACAGTAGTGCAAACGGTCTGCAAACCATACTAGCTCTAACAGCAACATAAATAATCAAAAATGAATATCAAAGTTGAGCATAACTGTTTAAGCCTTAAACAGAGTTATGCTCAACTTTGATATTTATTTTTGATAATATCTATATATATATATATATATATATATATATAATGTTTAATTTGCCAGCCTTTTCTTTTGCTGGTGAGGAGGAAATCACAGCGGCGATAAATCTTACCAGCTGTGCTCAGTTTTGATTAGCTGACATAGCTTAAACAAATACTGTATACAGTCCTAACAAATATTTATCATACAAGGTTATAGAATGTTTCTAAACACGGATCTTTGGAAACCAAATAATATTTTTGACCACTGTTCAGTGCTAATTTATAGTCAATTAAAAAAACAACGTGTGTTTAGTTCTAGGTTGCATAACAAAAATAAGCCAAAGCATCAAACAAAACGAGGGTAGAAGAAATCAATATTTTAAAATAAAATTTATTATGAAACGTTACTTTTGTAATGTGCTAAGTACTGTAATAAGATGTGGCGAATTAAAGTCACTGCAGCTGGCCTTCAACACTGTTTGTTGTGATCCAAACAATGACAAAAACACAGCCGTACACCGCATGCCATGCAGCTAAACACAGGTTTTTAATGTGTTCTGTGTTCAGAAGCATACGCATAAGCTGTATGTGTGTGATTAAATACACGCAACAACATTTTACAATAGTTATTTTGGTAAAAGTTTAGGTATTTACTTACTGAAGACGCGACTATCCGCCATTTTGAAATCTAAACTTGGGGAGGGGTGGGAGTTTACCACTAGAGGGGGCGTGAACACAGGACAACCCCAACCTCCTCCCCTGCTTGACTCTCGACACGCCCATTTTGAGGGAAATTTTGAATTTGGTCTGGGGGAGGAGTTACCGTCTCAACTTGTGTTCAGTTTCACTTTAAGAGATTTATTAAGTCCTGTGTAGAGTAAGTTCCTGTTTCTTCCTGCTTTCCTTGTATATCCTACCTTTTTATGAATGTTGTGTAAATGTCTTCTTGTATCAGTAATGTCCCAGTTTTTCTGCCATATTTTCTTAATATATTTATTTATTATCATTTAACATCCGACAGACAGTTGCGACAGGCTGATGGCAACCGATCACAACTACACATTCAGGGAACGGTCAAATTATCGAATTTTTGGCCTTTTTCGGGATTATTGATCGTGCATCGTACAGAGGGCAAAATTGTCGTACAAATACGATAATTATCGTACACCTGGCAACACTGGTTGTGGCCCTACATATGGTTGTGGCATTTTTCTCTGTTGCTAATCAATGCTAGTTTGTGTTGTAATTGCGTTTAAATGCTAAAAATCCAGTGTTTCTTATGAACAACTTACACCCGGATAAGGAAGACCGCAACATCAAAAAACAATGTAGACATGGACAGATTTTTAGCTGGTGCTAATGTTAGCTGTTGTAATGGTTACGATGTTGTTGACACAGTGTTCTTTTGCTTATTGTGCAAATAGTGTTATGGATCAAAGGTATTTATAAAATAATATTTACTTGGTGAATGAATATCATGGTCATGTTTTAAATAAACAATGTGTAGGCATGCGATGAATGTTATATGTAATAACAGCTCGTGTGTTTACATTATATGAATTTTGACCCGATATTCAGTGACCCGGTACATACTATTCCGTGGTTGTTGGACAGATGGTTTGATCAAACCTTGTCAATATCACAAAGTTTGAATATTATCATAAAAACTTGAGTGAATGAATTTAAATTGAAATAATAAAAATGTATTCTTCTTGTTTACAGCCCAAACTAACGAGAGAAATAGGATGTCAGACTGATCCAGTCATCACTAGATCCATCGTTGTCCAGGCCAACGTGAAGCCTCCTGTGAGAAGCATAGGTGAATTCTTGTTACTTTTTTTTATTCTTAAAAAGTTTTCTTTACAAGTCTTTATAGCTTACTGAATCTTAAAACTTTTGGTAAAAATGTCCTAGTCCAGTACTGCTAATTTCAAATAAACAACATGAATGAACAACAGGTCCTAGGTGAGGGACCAGACAAAGTGCAGCCCAAAGACCCCTATGATGAGTTCAATTAATGGAAACAATGTTCCCTCGCCCGGACGCGGGTCACCGGGGCCCCACTCTGGAGCCAGGCCCGGAGGTGGGGCACGTTGGCGAGCGCCTGGTGGCCGGGCTTTTACCCATGGAGCTCGGCCGGGCACAGCCCGAAGAGGAGACGTGGGTCCCCCTTCCCATGGGCTCACCACCTATGGGAGGGGCCAAAGGGGTCGGGTGCAATGTGGGATGGGTGGTGGCCGAGGGCGGGGACCCTGGCGGTCTGATCCTCGGCTACAGAAGCTGGCCATTGGGACATGGAATGTCACCTCTCTGGTGGGGAAGGAGCCTGAGCTAGTGTGTGAGGTTGAGAGGTTCCGGCTAGAAATAGTCGGACTCACCTCAACACATGGCTCTGGCTCTGGAACCAGTTTCCTTGAGAGGGGTTGGACACTCTTCCACTCTGGAGTTGCCCCTGGTGAGAGGCGCCGAGCAGGAGTGGGCATACTTGTTGCCCCCCATCTTGGTGCCTGTACGTTGGGGTTCACCCCGGTGAACGAGAGGGTAGCCTCCCTTCGCCTACGTGTGGGGGGATGGGCTCTGACTGTTGTTTGTGCCTATGCGCCAAACGGCAGCGCAGATTACCCACCCTTTTTGGAGTCCTTGGAGGGGGTATTGGAGAGTGCGCCTCCTGGGGACTCCCTTGTTCTACTAGGGGACTTCAATGCTCAAGTGGGCAATGACAGTGAGACCTGGAGGGGTGTGGTTGGGAGGAACGGCCCTCTTGATCTGAACCCGAGTGGTGTTCTGTTATTGGACTTTTGTGCTCGTCATGGATTGTCCATAACAAATAGGCATGTAACGGTACTAGTGGGTGTACCGAACCGTTTCGGTACAGCACTTTCGGTTCGGTCCATTTGCGTACCGTTTCGGTTATTTTTTCACTCATTGAACGTTAATATATGCGCCGCGGAACAAAATTTCCTGGGCGCGTTTCAGCACGGAGCTATTATCGCGAAGCACGCGCAGCTCGCGCAGCCTTTAGCCGTTAGCTTCTCACTACGGTCTCCTGTTTGGGGAACGTTTCTTGTTAAAAGACGAGCGGCGCGCACATTCAAAGCTGTGTGTGTGGACTGTTGTTTCATGAAGAGACTGGCTCTGCAGCAGACAGCACGTCTCACGTGAACGCGCTTGAAACTACGTCATCGGAATGTGAACGAGCAGCTTGCAACAGCGCTAACAGCTGCATTTAAACTACTTTTATCAGGTAAATCATATCAGTCCAGAGCAATAACACAAACTGTGAGTTTTTAAATATCTGAATGTAAGTCTGAATGTTGTTATTATGCGCAGGCTTTAAAGTTATTGATCCTCGCTATGAACATCCATCACTCAAAAAGTTCAGAACTTTATGAAAAAACAAAAACTGATGTCAACAAGCCCTGGAGCAAAGCCCTGCCCTAATGATGAGTGAGAGATTCAACCGTTCAAGAATAGGTAATGTATTGTTCTTTTATTATTATTATCTGTGGAATGTTCTGGAGAGTGATGTTAAAAATGCAAAATCAATGTATACATTTAAGAAAAAGGTCAAAAAGGACTTGCTCAAAAACTATATATGATGTAGCTTAGTGTGTTTGTGTATTACAGTTAGAAAAATTAAGTAGAGTTATTCATTTTGTGATGTAGTTTGAAGGTTATCATTGTTTGAACAAACTGTGAAATAAGGGGCAGATATAATAAAATTTCATCTTCTTTCTGCTCCTTTCATTTTATCCTACTTGTATTCTTGTATCTGATGAAACTGTTTTGTATTGTTCTTTTAAAATGAATGAATAAACATCAAATCAAATCAAAATTATCTAAATAATCTTTTTTATTCAAAATCATAATCTTATTAACTTTTTTTTTTTTTTATTGTGTTTTATTTCCAGTCTGGGACAGACATCCACCAGAGATCACCTGCAGCTAAGAAGTGTGTGATGACTGAACTGAACTCTGAACTTTTCCAGCACCTGTCCCACCAAGAAGAGGTTGTGAGTACAGTAATGAGGACAAATACAGCCACACTGATGCTACTGGACAAAAACTTGATTAGTTAGATTGTAAACAGTCTGTTGCTGCTTATTGTTCTGACTGTTATTGTATTTATTAAGATTTTTATTATTGTTAAAATAGTTTTATTGTAGAGTGCTGTTTATTTAAAATATCATCCAAATGGGTCACTTTTATTTATTACTACCGGTACAATACTGTACAGTACAAACGTATTTTTGGCATATTTTCAAAATAAACAGTTTGTAAGTCTTTATTTTGTCCTTTTTTTTTTTTTTGTACCGAAAATAAACCGAACCGAGCCCTCCTTGTAGTTGAACCGAACCGAAATGTGATTTTAGCGTACCGTTACACCCCTAATAACAAACACCATGTTCAGGCATAAGGGTGTACATATGTGCTCTTGGCACCAGGACACCCTAGGTCGCAGTTCGATGATCGACTTTGTTGTCGTCTCATCTGATCTGCGGCCGCATGTCCTGGACACTCGGGTGAAGAGAGGGGCGGAGCTGTCCACTGACCACTACCTGGTGGTGAGTTGGCTCCGATGGTGGGGGAGGATGCCGGTCAGACCTGGCAGACCCAAACGTATTGTGAGGGTCTGCTGGGAACGTCTGGCAGAGTCTCCCGTAAGACGGAGCTTTAACTCCCACCTCCGGGAGAGCTTTGAACACGTTCCGAGGGAGGCGGGGGACATTGAGTCCGAGTGGGCCATGTTCCGCGCCTCTATTGTCGAGGCAGCTTATCAGAGTTGTGGCCGCAAGGTTGTTGGTGCCTGTCGTGGTGGCAACCCTCGAACCCGGTGGTGGACACCGGCGGTGAGGGATGCTGTCAGGCTGAAGAAGGAGTCCTATTGGGCCTTTTTGGCCTGTGGGACCCCGGAAGCAGCAGATAGGTACCGACAGTCCAAGCGGCATGCGGCTCGGGTGGTTGCTGAGGCAAAAACTCGGGCGTGGGAGGAGTTCGGAGAGGCCATGGAGAATGACTTCCGTACGGCTTCGAGGCGATTCTGGTCCACCATCCGGCGTCTCAGGGGGGGAAAGCGGTACGCGACCAACACCATTTATGGTGGGGATGGCGTGCTGTTGACCTCAACTCGGGATGTTGTGAGTCGGTGGGCGGAATACTTCGAAGACCTCCTCAATCCTACTGGCACGTCTTCCACTGAGGAAGCGGAGCCTGGGGACTTTGGGTCGGGCTCTCCAATCTCTGGTGCTGAGGTCACCGAGGTGGTTAAAAAGCTCCGCGGTGGCAGGGCTCCGGGGGTGGATGAGATTCGCCCTGAGTTCCTTAGGGCTCTGGATGTTGTGGGGTTGTGTTGGCTTACGCGACTCTGCAATATCGCGTGGACATCGGGGGCAGTTCCCTTGGATTGGCAGACTGGGGTGGTGGTTCCCCTATTCAAAAAGGGGGACCGTAGGGTGTGTTCCAACTATAGGGGGATCACACTCTTAAAGGGGACCACATATTCAAAATTCACTTTTTAATGTTTTTTTTTACTCAACTTTGGGTATTTACTTCATAAAAAAACAGTCCTAAAGCCAAAATATGCACCCAGTGGTTTATTTACTCTAAGTAGATTTATTTATCTTTGATAAAATACAGTTCGTTTTGCACTTCAAACCGCAGCCAACCGCAGCCACAACCCACCACAACCTGAGTCCAGCCCCTCACCTAGCAACCCCTGGTTAGGCTCAACCCACTTCTGTATTAAACACATGACTGTTGTTTTTCATGATTTCATCTCATCTTTTGTTTATATGTTCTTAATTTCATGTGTACAGCACTTTGTTGCAGCTGTTTTTTTTTATGGCTTTATAAATAAAGTATAATTGTTATTTTTATGTTTTAGTTCAATTTTTAGTGTATTTGCGATCGCTCCCAACGCGCAGCCGGTAAAAATTAAACGAGCGGACCCCCGGCGTAGGGACCGGCGGCGACGGGACCCTCTCTTCTGGCGGATGGAGCGGAGCTTCAACTGTACAGCCTCGCTGCAGCCTCGCAGCAGCCTCGCAGCAGCGAGGACCTTCTCCTTACAGATTAATTTACGGGAGACACTTGGTGAACTTTGTGTTGTCTTGACTGGAACAGCGATAACTCCCAAAATCGTCGCGTGCAACGAGCGGAGCTGGCGAACACCGGAAGAGGAACAAGCTAACATTAGCATCGGATTCGGGTGGTCTAATGCTAAAAGGAGCAGCAAATTGCGGCGCGCTCAGACGGGTTTCGGTAAGTTATCTTAAGCTAGCACTAACAGTAAGTCAAATGAGTAATAAAAAAATAGCTAATTTTAAAACAACAACACATTACAGATACTGGCTGTTACAGAGGGCGTAAACAGATCGTTGAAGGGCGTGGACTTCAGAACTCAGTATCAGAAACCGGTCGTTCAAAACGAAAGTTAAAAATGGCAGAATTAAAAAGGGTATAATTGATTATCTAAGAATTATTTTGTGTATTAAAATGAATTAATATTGTCAAGATAGCACACAGACATAACATAAAAATTTTAAAGACCTATATGTGGTCCCCTTTAAGCCTCCCTGGTAAGGTCTATTCAGGGGTTCTGGAGAGGAGGGTCCGTCGGATAGTCGAACCTCGGATTCAGGAGGAGCAGTGTGGTTTTCGTGCTGGTCGTGGAACACTGGACCAGCTCTACACCCTCAGCAGGGTCCTGGAGGGCGCGTGGGAGTTTGCCCAACCAGTTTACATGTGCTTTGTGGACTTGGAAAAGGCATTCGACCGCGTCCCTCGGGGGGTTCTGTGGGGGGTACTCCGGGAGTATGGGGTACCAGGCCCATTGATATGGGCTGTTAGGTCCCTGTACGACCGGTGTCAGAGCTTGGTCCGCATTGCCGGCAGTAAGTCAGGCTCGTTTCCAGTGAGAGTTGGACTCCGCCAAGGTTGCCCTTTGTCACCGATTCTGTTCATAACTTTTATGGACAGAATTTCTAGGCGCAGCCAAGGTGTTGAGAGGATCCGTTTTGGTGGCCTTAGAATCGCTTCTCTGTTTTTTGCAGATGATGTGGTCCTATTGGCTTCATCAGATCGTGATCTACAGCTTTCGCTGGAGCGGTTTGCAGCCGAGTGTGATGCGGCCGGGATGAGGATCAGTTCCTCCAAATCCGAGGCCATGGTCTTGAGCCGGAAAAGGGTAGCATGCCCTCTCCGGGTCGGGGAGGAGGTCCTGCCCCAAGTGGAGGAGTTTAAGTATCTCGGGGTCTTGTTCACGAATGAGGGAAAACTGGAGCGTGAGATCGATAGGCGGATAGGTGCAGCATCCGCAGTGAAGCGGGCGCTGTACCGGTCTGTCGTGGTGAAGAGAGAGCTGAGTCAAAAGGCAAAGCTCTCAATTTACCGATCGATCTACGTTCCCACCCTCATCTATGGTCATGAGCTTTGGGTTGTGACCGAAAGAACGAGATCTCGGATACAAGCGGCTGAAATGAGTTTTCTCCGCAGGGTGTCTGGACTCTCCCTTAGAGATAGGGTGAGAAGCTCAGTCATCCGGGAGGGACTCGGAGTAGAGCCGCTGCTTCTCCACATCGAGAGGAGCCAGTTGAGGTGGCTCGGGCATCTGGTTAGGATGCCTCCTGGACGCCTCCCTGGTGAGGTGTTCCGGGCATGTCCCACCGGGAGGAGACCCAGAGGAAGACCCAGGACACGCTGGAGGGACTATGTTTCTCGGCTGGCCTGGGAACGCCTTGGGATTCCCCCAGAGGAGCTGCTCCAAGTGGCTGGGGAGAGGGAAGTCTGGGCCTCCCTACTTAGGCTGCTACCCCCGCGACCCGACCCCGGATAAGCGGACGAAAATGGATGGATGGATGGATGGATGGATGGAACATGAATTTTCTACAATTAAAGTATGCATGTAGGACCAGGATTGATAAACACTGCATTAATGGACCAAATGACTACACAATCGTATGTCCTTGGGTTCGATGTAATAAATACATTTTCATGCATTTATTTTTCATAATTATTTATTAGACTGTAGTTGACTTATGTTGTTATTACTTAAAAAATTTCAAACTTTTGTATAATTTATTTTTTGGTAATTGGATATGACCAAAATCATACATTTACGTGAAGTAAATACAATTATGTGAAGTTAAACATAACTTATAAATGTAGGACACAGCAGAAACACATTCATCCATCCATCCATCCATTTTCTTCCGCTTATCTGGGGTCGGGTCGCGGGGGTAGCAGCCTAAGAAGAAACGCATTCAGACACAAAAAAATATTGTGTATGTTATACCTTTCCTTTGTTGAGTAGCCTTGACCTTGGTGTTACATTGTGTACCTTCACAAACTGTAAAGTAGATTACAGGTATGTTTTATTTGAAATGTCTGGATGCAGTATGCTTCAGTTTTTGAACCTCATTTTGATATTTTTTGTATGTTAATTTTTAATTAATTAAATGTGAATTTTATTATGAATGTGTAAGTAGAGACATAATTCTAAAATTATTTATTGTTTTCATAGCCACACAAACAGGACCTACAGAATCCAGGAGTGTGTCATGTGATACTGGGACCTTGACGGAGATGTTATTCCCAGAGTGTCACAGTGTACCGGTAAGTTCAACACCAGTGAAAAGAAAGAGATTTGAGGTTGTGCAGAGCTGTGTTAAAGTGAAACTAAACGGGCTCTGGGTCTTTAACTCCTCCCCAAGTTCAAATTCAAAATCTTCACCAAAATGGGCGTTCCGATAGACTGTAGAGGCACCGCCTAAAGGAGGGAGGAGGTGGGGATTAGAGCGAGTAGGTGGGTGTGGCCAGGACCGTGACATGCAGCTAGCGTTAGCATGATACTGTACATTTGCAACATGGAGAGTGAACACAGCAACACAGGTCTTTTCTCCACCTCCCTCACCAGAAACTGAGGGAGACTTGGAGCAGAGAGCCACAGGTCCTGAGCCTTATTAGTTTGAGCTGCTGGCTACAGGCATAGATAATATATACACTAGATAAGACATCCCCGCTGTTGGCCAATGGAGACCGACATCGTCAGACGGCGGCCATCTTGCCACAGACAGAACGCCCACTCTTAACATGAATGTGAATGGGGCATTTACTATTAAAATAACCATAACTTGCTTAATTTTCAACCGATCTTAAAACGGTTTGGTTTGTTATAAATGTGAGAGATGTTGTTATAATATGGTGTACTTAAGATGGACGTTCACATGAAAATAACGTTATATAGACACTGTATTGCACTAGCAATATACACAATAAGATTATATTTACATCCATTTATAAATACATGTTTATTTCCAGTGAAATTAACTGACATATGTTACAATGCTAATAAATATTTAATACTATTTCATCATAAATAGCATTATTATTAGTGGTATGAAAATAATTTATGCCAATTTTTTCCCTACACATGCAAATATTATGTAATATTAAATACATTATTACACAAACCTTGGTCAATATGTGTAGTTTATTTTTTTTAGATACATGAAAAGATTTAATAATCGGGAGATATAAATAAACAAACAAACAAACAGAAATAAACATCTGATAGTGTGACAAGACTCTCAGTCCCTCGGTGCAACAGTAACTATTTAAACATTAAAACACTGAAACATATAATAATAAACATAAGCATAAAATAGTAAAACTGTAACACTGTCCTGAGTTTTTGCATAGTGGTAAATGAGTATGAAAATTTACACCCATTTTTACCATTTAAAACACTAAACATTTAATGAACATAATACTGTCCTGAGTTTTTGCATACTACTGTAGTATAAAAAGTAAAAAAGTATAAAAGTACAGTATAACTATAAAATAAACTAAAGGTTCTAGCATTGACATTTGCAAAGTGGCAAAGCAGCATATGAGTTAATGTACACAGTATATGTATGAGGTAGTAGTTCATGTTGTTATAGAGGCAAAAGTGGCATATGCAGTAAGGCACATTGGGCATCCGTCTACAGCTGACAGGTTTGTTGATGTGTCAATGTGGTAGAACTGGTCAGCAGAGGACATTGGTTCAACTGGTAGGGACTCTGTCTCATCCTGTGCGGTCACATTGCCTTTTATGCTTGGTTTAACACCACACCGGGCCATCAGCTTTCTGAAAATGTTCTTGAACTGGCTGGCACTAGGGTTGTTATTCCATCCACCTTAAAATAGACACAAGATATATAACAGTACAGTATATTACATATTCACCGATTTTTCAAACAAATAAACAAACCAAATGTATTTTCCTAAAAAAACATGGATCAACAAATTGAAAACAATACAGTTGCTGACAGTT
>JBBPBX010058052.1:6601-22228 GCA_038048925.1 Garcialebias charrua
TGTACATATTGCAGATCTGACAATAAAGTTGACTTTGACTTTGACTTTGACTTTGAAATACGTACTTAGTTTGCAAACTAAATATTTATCTCGCAAATTAAATATTTAGTTGGGAACTATGGCATTTATAAATATATGAATAACGTGAAAATATGAATTTGAAAAAAAATACTTTTTTCTTTTCTTTTGAAAGGCTAAATAAATCAAAATATTGCTGTTCATTTTGGACTGTTTAAGAAACAGCACCCCACACTTGTTTGCTATTTTAAGAGCCTGGATTTGTGAAAATATTTGACATATGTGTGAGAGTTTGCAAGTTCTTTTCCAGCAGTTTAAAGCAATTTTACACAGGGATATTTAAAGATGGACCTGTAGAGTGTGTTGCAGCGGTGTGTGTGTGTGTGTGGAACCCTGCACCTTGTTCACAGGAAATAGCACTGGGATGAGAAGGCATCTGAGTGGCCCTCACTGTGAGTTACGCCCTTCCAGCTCTCTGGTTTCTCCCTGAACTCCCCTCCACACCCTGCAAGAGTCCTGCTGGCTCCAACCACAAATGCTGGTGTGCGCCTGTGCATGTTTTTGAGTGTCTAACACATACGTATGAAATGCTGCAACGCTTTTACCCTTTATTAAATCTGCTTGGCTTATCTACACCCAAGACTGGGACGTTGTGCAAAACGTGTGCAAATTTCATGAATCCATTTCCATTCACAATGGAACAAAGTAAACATATCAGGTGTTGCTTCTAAGAAATTGTACTGTTTTGATATCTTTACTACTTTTGGTTGTGAATAGAATATGACTTTATGAGGGTTGCAAATCATTGCGTTCTGTTTTTATTGAAAGTAAGGTCAAGTCGCTTGCTAGAATCATCTCTTTTTTTTTTTTTACTTAAATCCTAAATTTCACCTCCTCTGCAGTCCCTGTCCTGCAAGAGGCTGAATCTTTATTTCACATGTCTAACATCATCTCTTAAAAATATCTCCAAGTCACCAGGGATCACACTGCAGCACACCACTTCAGAGGCAGACTGACGAACCCTGGAGACAGGAGCAAGAGGCACAGCCACATTGAAGGAGGGGAGATGGAAAAGAGGACAGCACTGCTGCTGCTGAGTGGAGCAACACAAGGAATGCCTGATGAGTGTGTGCTTAGGCCAAGGCCAGAGAGGGCACCGCTCCTGAAGTGATGGCTGGATGGAGGGGGTGGACTGAGTGGAGTGACGGGACGTGAGATGGACCAGAAGGCCAAAAAGTGGTTGAAGGACAGAAAGAGAAGTGGAATGTAAGGATGGATATGTGCAGAAGAGGTGAAGAAAGGGCTTGAAGAAGAAACCTCAATGAGCTCATAAAATGATCGCTCTTTGTGTTTAACAGTCGTGTTTGAGAAAAAGCCGAGCAGCATATCTATAGAAGGGATAGAAAACATCTGGCTGCTGAGTGCTGGATAGAAGATCCAACTTAAAAAACTGTAAACTCTTTCTAAGCTCCTAGATGAATTCATGAATGGGCTAAAGTTGGTCTGGAGAAAAACTGATGTTTTTTTTCTTTTTGAGCTTTTAGATAAGGTGTCTTGGAAAGTAAGATGTATGGGAACTCCAAGGGCTCACCTCCTGTTCTTGGATGATGTGGTTCTGTTGGCGTCTTCAGGCCATGACCTTCAGTGTGCACTGGGGCGGCTCGCAGCCGAGTGTGAAGCTCAGATAGTCTAATTCGGAGGTCAGCTGGGAAAAGGTGGGATGCTCTGATTTGGGGGTAGGTCAATGCCTCGAGCAGAGAAGTCCAAGTATCTGGCAGCCTTGTTTAGTAAAGAGATGGTTGCTTTGATATGTAGTCATGGAGAAATACAGAAGTTGAGCCTAAAGACAAAATACTCAATATATGTGTCCATCTGTTTCATCCCTCACCTATAAGGGTTATGGATCATGACGGAAAAAACACGACAAGGAATTAAATACCAGCAAATCCAGAAAGCAAACATCATAGTCTACTAGTAAGAATCGATTATAAACACTGCTTAACATGCTTTTCCTCAAACGTCATGATCTAAAGATGTGAACATAAGATTTGCAGATAATATATAAGAAATCCATTTAGAACAGATTTAAATTAAAACGAGATTGGTTAAAGTAACAGAAACAAATTGTAATGACTCTTGATTGGACACCAAAGCTTATACGAGTTAAAAGTCTTCCAGAAAGTTGACGTGACAGACAATACAGGGTTCCCAATTTTTGACTTTTCAAAAAAAAACTGTACAATAGAAACACTGCCATACATAATAGGGATGCACCGATAAATCGGCCGGCCGATCGATCGGCTCCGATTTCCTTAATTTGGGGAGATCGGTGATCGGCCGATCTTTAAATGAGAAGCCGATTTTATCTACCGATTTTATCTGCCTCAGCAAAGGTTGGAAAATCCTGAAAATTTAGGGTGCGTTTTGACCTTTTAACACCTGAAAATCGGTATCGGCCAAAATCGGAATCGGCAGGTCAGACTTTCTAAAAATCGGTAATCGGTGATCGACCAGAAAACTGAAATCGGTGCACCCCTAATACATAACCATAAAAATGTGACATCTTTGTCAGCCAACCAGATTGCTGTAGAGAAAATGTTGATTGTTGTTAAAACGTTACATGCAATAATTTAAACCTATATCTTAATACATATATAACTAATAAAGAAACTGACATAGCAGTGAATTTATTAAAAACTGTGGCTGTAATTTATGAGTAATTATCAGTAAATTTAGATTTTTTTTTAAAGTTTCTATGATTATGTCTATTTTTGTTTTATTGCAGTTTTAAAAACAAGTATTTTAGTTGCAATTAAGTGTTTGTATCTGAGCTGACTTGATTAAAATAATAAAACAAAGCCATGCCCAAAAGAAACATTAGGGGGTGCTGTTCGTGCTCTCGGCACTTGGGGGCGCCGCTGTTGTCCAAATATCAACCGTAGAAGAAGAAAAACGAAAAGTCATGGCAGCTGACAGTTTGTAATGAGCCAACAAAAAAACAGTGAAGACTCTTTCGAAGTTGAATTTACAAGGTTGAAACCAGGCCAGGGAGGGAAACTCAGCCGACAACATGTTGATAACTTTGAAGACTTTACAGCAGCAGACGTTCAAAGTTAACATCGACGAAGAAGAGACGGTGAGAGAGTTGCAAATATTTCGAGCAGGGGGTGTGGGAGTTGGATATGTCCTGGAAACGACTGGCTTCAGTTTGGGGGAAGTGTGTGTAAATACGAAATGATAATTTAATCAAAACCGTCATCAAGTCTACCGACTCTTGTTTCTAATGCTCAGCTTTAAACAGTTAAAGAAATTATGAACAAATTGCACAGAAATCTGTGTTGTTGTGTCAGTAGTTAGACTTAGCCCGTGTAATTAATGCTCCAGATGTGGTTGGACATATTTTACCCATAACTTTTACTTTCTTTAAAGAGTGCTATAGTTGCTGTTTTTAATTTTTAGTTTTTTCTGTAGATTTTAATCCACGTAGAAAGTAAAGACTGGTTTTATGTTGATAATACAGTAGCTGTAAATAAATTAAAAATCAGTTTGTTTTTGATTTTGTTAGGTTTATGGTCCTGGTAGCACTTTGTGCACACTTTGGACTCTTTTTATTTGCTGTAACCAGACAGGACAGGCTTAGAGATGTAGTGTCAGTAAATGTGATTGATTTTTGTTTTGCCTTTGTTTTCCAGGTGAAGTCATTAAAAGAGAGGATCGAACAGGAGAAAGGAAAAGAGCATTTTCCATTTGCTGGGCAGAAACTGATATATGCTGGTATGTTTGTAAAAACTCTCATTTGAATCCTTTTTTTTTTCAGTCACTTTCTTCATTTACAGGTGTTCAAACCACTCAGTAATACATAGAAGTAAATGAAATTTACGTCACAGCTTTCCTGAAGGAGACTCACAGGTTTTCTCACTATTTGAAGCTCTTCAGTTAAGAGTTTGATCAGCAACTGGGGGTTTTAGGATGCTTTTAAAGAGGAACTAAACCCCGGTCTAAAAACGTGTTTACGGTGACCCTTATGGTTTGAACAGAGGAATTGCACCTTAATTTTCTTATTGGTCCAGGATTCTCACTGTGACGTGTTTTCTCACTCTGACGTCACGGAAGTGGTTCAAGCAGAGCCAATCCCCTGCAGAGATGAGAAGGTCCTGCAGCTGTTCATACCTTATATGGAAGTGCCACATTTCACTCCTGACAAGCGGTTTTGTTTTCCTTTTTTCCCCATTTTTTTAAGCCTTTGGTTTTGGATGGAATGGGTGGAATAGATAAATACATCTACATGTTTATCCTTTGTTGTTGCTTGGTGTATGTTGTTGGCTAGAGGTTTAATTTGTTTTAGGTTGTTGCTGGTGGAGGCGTGGACAAAAGCACAACTCTACCTCCTCCCCTCCTTGTCTCTCGACACGCCCATTTTGAGGGTGATTTTTAATCTGCTTAGGGGGAGGTGCTACCGTCTCAACCTGTGTTTAGTTCCTCTTTAATGTAAAGTCAACTTTATTTGTAGAGCACATTTAAATCAGAAACTGTTATCAAAGTGCTTAACAACAACAACAAGAATGGGAGTAAAATTAATGAAAAGTACGAAACACTAATGATAATACTGAAGAATTAAAAAGCATTAAACGTAGGAGCACAGAACAAAACAAAAAAACAACAACACACTAAATCAACTCGCACTGTGAGAAATGTCTGCGAGAACAGATGAGTTTTTAGCAGAGATTTGAACTGAGGAAGGGAGGTGGCCTGTGATGTTGGGGGGCAGGTTGTTCTAGAGTTTGGGGCCCATGACTGAAAATGCCTGATCTCCTCTGAGCTTCAGTCTTGTTTTAGGAACAGCCAAAAGCAGCTGATCGGATTATCTCAGGGCCTGGGAGGGAGCGTATTCATTCAACCTTTATTTATACAGGCTAGCCTCGTTGAGCCACGGGGACTCATTTACAAGAGGGACCTGTCTCACTCACACCCAGGGTCAATTTAGAGTCACCAATCAGCCTAACATGCATGTTTTTGGACTGTGGGAGGAAACCGGAGCACCCGGAGAAAACCCACGCATGCACGGAGAGAACATGCAAACTCCACCCAGAAAGGCCCCTGGACCGGGATTTGAACCGGGGACCTGCTCGCTGAGAGGCAGCAGCTCTACCAGTTGTGCCACCGTGCTGCCCATGGTTCCAGTATTAATTTATTATTTTTTAACAAAAATTGCCTAATTTGGTCATGAAAATTTCCTACCTCTGGTTATATTTTGCATTTTTTTTGTTTTTGTTTATTTAAAGCAACTAAAAAGATACATGTAACATAAATCGGGATTTTCCTGATGCATGCTCAATAATTCAGGTAGAAAAATCTAAAAAAGCTAAGTCTGGTCCTCTGGACATTCAAAAAACAAAACAAAGCAAAAAAAATTGTAGAAACGTTTCGTCTTTCGTCCGAAAGACTTCCTCAGTCTGAGATGCTGTATTCAGCTCAGTCTTATAAATAGCACCCTCTCACAGTGGATCAACCAGTTGGCTGATGACAGCCGAAACCAGCTGCTCACATGATCAAGGAGGACCATCAGCCTAACGATGGATCGTTAGCACCCTGATGGTTGTTTGCTATTCACAGAGGGCTGAGTGATACTAGCAATAACAGCATTGTAAGAGGGGGACAGTTGAACCCGGAGGCCTCCACCTCTGTTTAATGATGGACGGTTTCTTTTCACAAAGATGGCCTCCTTTACTCCTCTCTCAAACCATCGTTCCTCTCTATCAAGGATGTGAACATCTTCATCCCTGAAAGAGTGACCTCTGGCCTGGAGATGAGTGTAGACGCAGAGTCCTGACCTGATGATGTTGATCTTCTGTGCTGGGCCATCCTTTTGGCCAGTGGCTGTTTAGTTTCCCCGATATAAGACTGATCACAGCCCTCCTGACACTGAACAGCATACACAATATTACTCTGTTTGTGCCGGGGGACTGGATCTTTGGGATGAACCAGTCCGTAATGTATTTTGGGGTTTAAAAGCCACTGGGACGTTGTGTTTAGAGAATAAACGTCTCAGTGTCTCTGAAACTCCCGCAACATACGGAATGACCACTGGTCTGGGTCTGGGTTCCTTCTTTTCACCTGATGGTTGGCTGGAGTCCTGTTTGGGTTTCTTCTCTGCTTTCAGGAAGGCCCAGTTAGGAAATCNNNNTTTTAAAAAACAAACAAACTGCGACTTATAGGTCGGAAAATACGGTATTTATATACTTTTTCACTTCTCATACCTTCTCATAAGTTGTTTGCATTCAGTTGCATTATTCCTTGTAAAACTGTCCGTACAGCATCTTTTTCTCTACACATGTGAGCAGCTTTCACAGCTGGATGAACTAATCCTAGTAAAGTTCTTTATTTCTGACAGCTGCCTCAGTCAGTATGAGTGTAATACTTTAGATTTCCTAACATCCGCTGGAGGTCCGGTCCCACCTCCTACTGTTGGGTCACTCCAGGTCAGTGAAGCGGTGAAGGGTTTAACTAAAGAAGTTTCAGGTCAACGATGGAAAGAGGGAAAAATGTTTTTGAACCTCCGCTGCACAGCTGTGCATCAGCCTCATTAATCTGTTGAATGATTTTCTAACGTCTTACTTCCTGTTAACGTCCCGTCTTTTATGTCAACCTTTGCCATCAGGTTCTGGGGCCCATCGCTCTCCAGAGTCCGTCTTTGGTTTCATCAGCAGGCGGCTCCAACATGAGGAGTCTTTCACCACGGGAGGAGAAACTTTCACCTCCTTCGTTGAATTTACAGAAGGAATCGAAGCAGAGAGAACAAGCTTTAAAGGGACAAACGGCACAAGAAGACAATTGTCGCGTTCAGTAGATCACATTGTTGCGTAGAAACACATCACAGAGTCATGAAATATTAGAATCACATGACACGATGTTTTTTTACACTGATTTTATCAATAACACTTGAGATGTACTTTTTTTTTTTTTTGTTCATTCGTTGCTTAAGTTTGTTGTCTTTGATTTATAAACTACACATTTTTGTTTCTCTCCTCATGGAAGCACTGAGGATTATTATTATTTTTTTTACTTTGTAACACGTTTATGTCTCCAACATTAAACCAGTCAGTTCACATATTTCTGGCAACTTAGCTTTTAGAGATTATATTTGTTTTATCACCTTTTCCTTATTTATTTTGCTGTTTTTTTTTTTCTTTCTTTCACTGTAGATAATTTTTGAGTGCTGATTTGTTCTGCAACGAAACTTTAGAATGGCAGCCAACAGTGTCGTTTTAGATTTTCTGCCTTTTTACGCTTTCTGTTTTCTTTTAAATTCTTCATCTGAATATTTTTATTTTTTTGCTTCTGTTAAGTCTGTATTGCCATTTAGCATTTAGGCCGAGATAAAGTTTGTTGATGATTTTTGTAAATATTAGTACAGGTAGCTTTATATTTTTTACAAAATGTGTTATTTTTTTCCCTCTAATGCTTTAACTTGACTGGTCTTTTTGTCATAATACACATACTGTATGTATAGCATAACTGATTTTATAATAAAATATATAGTACACAGTGTCACCACAGGGCGGAGAGGCTGAGCAACACCCAGGACACATCTGGTGAGGGAAAGAGTTGGTCAGTGCTTGTCTTGAAATCCTGAGGTTGTTGGTTCGAGCCCAAGTTGCATCAGGAGGGGAATCCTATGTAAAACTGGGTTCGCTTGCGGTGGTGACCCCTAAAAGGAAAAGTTTTGTCTACATTACACATCTAAAACTATTTTATGGGATTCATGAGGCTGGGAATAAAATGTGGAAAAACTTGCAAGCTGTACTGAGAATACAATTTATTATAACTGGTAACTGAAGGCAGCCGAGTACGGTAATTTAAAAATGTGCAACTTCAAACCTAGGTTAAAATAATTCATAGAAATGACCTGCAGTACAAAGCAATATGTGGGGTCCTCCATGATGCAGGTGACTTCCTGCGTCTGGAGGTGTAGATGTCTGATGGTGGAGAGGCTGACTCCAACAGACTTCTGTGCAGCCTTCATGCCACACGTTGATGCTGGAGCACAGGATGCTCTCTACTGCACACCTTTAGAAGGAGGTGAGAACTAAAAGCTTCCCAGACCAGCTCGCCTTAGCTTCCTGAGGAAGTAGAGTCTGATGTGCTTTCTTGATCAGGTTGGTTGTGTGATAATAATTTCTTACATTTGCAATGCCACATTTTTTTATGTGCTCAGCAATATGGACCTATTAACATCCAGACAAGGAACATTTGTTTCCTTTAACTTCAAAATGTGTCATCATAAAACAATCAGAGCTGCAGGAGGATCTTTGTTTTCCTGAATAGAACAGTCCGGCTGGTTTTCAGGTGTTCTTTTATCTTTGCATCTGTTCCTGCCATCTTTAGGTTCTGCAGATTGTTTGCATACACAGGTTTTCTCCATTTGCTGTTTTCAGTGATCTGGCCCCCTGGAGAACAAAAGCTGATGTACAGGTCCTTCTAAAAAATGAGCATATTGTGATAAAGGTCAATATTTCCCACAATGTAAAACTTTTATACAGTATATTTTAGGTTAATTGCACACCAACTGAAATATTTCAGGTATTTTATTGTTTTAATGCTGATGATTTTTGCATACAGCTCATAAAAACCCAAAATTCCTATCAAAAAATTAGCAAATCATGAAAAGGTTCTCTAAACTAGCTATTAACCTAATCATCTGAATGCAGGTGAAGATTCTCAGTCGTCCAGGACATGATAAATCAAAAAGGCGTTCAATACAAGATTAAACTAACAAATTTCTTTGAGAAGCCTCTGTTTGTGGGTTGGGAGTTGTTTGGTGTCAATTTACATACAGTACAGTGTTGTGTCTTCTGTCAGAGACCTCAAGGGAACCCCCTACTGTTGAGGTGTGATCTGTCAATTTACATGTATGTGTTACCTCAGCTTGAAACTTACACATGATGGTGCGTGGTTCTGTTAACCCCAAACTTCGCTCAGTTGTTCATGGAATAGACCTTTTACCAGTTGACGTCATCACGCACAGCTCGCCTGAAACGAGCGTTCTGATTGGACGGCAAAAAGCCCTAACCGGATTCAGGGGCTAAGCAAGGGGTCGATGAGCTTCGTAATGATAGCGAGTTGTAATTTAGAAGCTTGTTTTCTTAAAATAGTGAACAACCGCTGGTCAAAATGCCTGAACATTGTGCCGCGGACACGAGAGGAGGAAACCGCACGCCCATACACATTGTCTTAGACAGGGTTGCTTTTTTGGCTACAGATGAACCGTGCGCGCGGGGCTGCCTGGCCTGCACCTTCACCCAGCCAGGAGCCACTAAGTCCCGGCTACACCTGATCCAGTGCGCCCTGGAGGTCCAGAACCGGCTGGACCCAGCTAGGAGCCACTAAGTCCTGGCTACAGATGAACCGTGCGCGCGGGGCTGCCTGCACCTAAGTCCCGGCTCAAAAAATCATGCATTTACTGGTAGCTTAATGATTTTAGAAGATTCGGTTAACGGTTGGCTTATCAAACGTTTTGACATTCCACTCACCTGCTCTTCAGTGGGGCCGAAGGAAGAATCTCCTTGCATGTCGCAGGTCGAAACAGGCAGAAACCCCACACACGCAGCGGAGACCGAAGAACAACGCGGTCTCGTCAAACTAGCTAGCTGCTGCTAGCTTAGCAGCTGTCCAGTAGCATTCCGCTGCGGGAGCTCGTTCCCCTTAGCAAAAAGAAGTATACTTAAAGTTCACTTTTTTAAGTATACTTGAGTATAAGTATAAGTATATCAAGTATACTCCACACTATGTACTTGTAGTATACTACAAGTATACTTTTTTAATACCTCTTCGGACTGATTTGGGACACTTTTAGTTTATAAAAAGTATACTTTGAGTATACTTCCTTATATACTTCTAGTTTATAATTCGGTTTTCTTAAGTATACTTTAAGTGTACAACAAGTATACTTTTTATATACTGCCGTTGCACTAGTTATATACTTGTAGGTCATAATCAAGTTTGTTGAAGTATACTTAAAGTATACTATTTTGTATACTGCCGTTGCACTAGTTATATACTTGTAGGTCATAATCTAGTTTGTTGAAGTATACTTAAAGTATACTATTTTGTATACTGCCATTGCACTAGTTATATACTTCTAGGTCATAATCCAGTTTGTTGAAGTATACTTAAAGTATACTATTTTGTATACTGCCATTGCACTAGTTATATACTTGTAGGTCATAATCTAGTTTGTTGAAGTATACTTAAAGTATACTACTTTGTATACTGCCATTGCACTAGTTATATACTTCTAGGTCATACTCTAGTTTGTTGAAGTATACTTAAAGTATACTATTTTGTATACTGCCATTGCACTAGTTATATACTTCTAGGTCATACTCTAGTTTGTTGAAGTATACTTAAAGTATACTATTTTGTATACTGCCATTGCACTAGTTATATACTTCTAGGTCATACTCTAGTTTGTTGAAGTATACTTAAAGTATACTATTTTGTATACTGCCATTGCACTAGTTGTAGTCCACATTTCACTTTTTAGAATTTCTAAAACTAATACCATGTCATTTTAAATGTAAGGTTACACTTGTAAGTTTGCTTAGCAATTCCTTGTTGAATACTAGCTAAAATTAGCTAAAATTTACTTCCTAAAGATAACCCAGACTACACTGTAATGTGTTCACAAAGTCACAAGACAAAATCCTGATAACTTCAGTCTTTTTATATAGCATTAAAATTCAGTTAAAAAACAATGTCTATAGTGGAACAATATAAAAAACAAACCACTTCACAGCTTTAAAAATTGAAATGTAAAGGTGCACATTTAACTTAAATGTCCAAATGTAAACAAAACAAAGTCAACAGCAAAACGTGCATTTGCTTGA
Organism: Garcialebias charrua; assembly: GCA_038048925.1. Lineage (NCBI taxonomy): Eukaryota > Metazoa > Chordata > Actinopteri > Cyprinodontiformes > Rivulidae > Garcialebias > Garcialebias charrua. The sequence goes on from JBBPBX010058052.1 coordinate 17,506, forward strand.
AAAAATAAGCAATACAGTAAGGTACACTCCAACTGGAAATTGAAGTCCTTCCTTTTCGGGTTAAGGCAATTGCGCATCTTTGGAAAAATTGCACATCCGGAACAAAATTGCACACCCGGAAAAAAAAAATTCACTTCTTTCAACAAAAAAAAAAAAAAAAAAAAGAGAAAAAAAAACATTCTTACTGGATTAGTTCTTCTTTTCATTTTGTTTCTTGACATAGTTTATGTTGTTGCATTTCTTCCTTATGATTCTTCTCACATCCTGCATGGTGGTGTCAGGGAACTTTGCGTTGGTGTAGACTGAATGAAAAAAGACACACAAAAAAATTACTCTAATGTTATACCATTGTTTCAGCATAGTTACTATGACATCAAACATCTCCTTAAAATAAATCTCTTGCTTTCACGAGTGATGCACAATAAATGTATAAATATTATTATTATTCGGTAATTACCGTATTATTAGTAAGTAAAAGTTTATTTATAGAGTGCCTTTCGCAGAAATGAAATTCACAAGGTGCTGTTCAACAATTATCAAAGACGAAAGAATTATAGAACAATTACATTCCAGTTAAAGCATTTATGATAAAACATGTACAGGCATCAGTCAATAATTAGCACCAGCTCTAAGTCAGCAGAAACAGAAGAACAACAATAACACGAAACTAAGTTGTGGTCTCCGATATTTTATTTAATAACTTAATATCTACCTGCATTTGAATTTTATTGAAAACTTCATTTAATATTTGATTTACGCAATGTTTTGAATTTTGTTTGACCTGTTGCACAATTTAGCCTGTGTAGAGTGTTAATGTTTCTAATCTGTAAAAGATTGTGTTAGTAATAGCTGGTAAATTTAAAGGTTCAGTATGTAATTTCTGGAACACGCTGGAACTTAGGAAAATTTTGAACAGAGACACGTTTCTGGTCCCTTCCCCTCAGAGCCATATGGCTCTGTTACCCCTTGCTCTGCTGAAATTCAAATTCAAGCTCTGTTTTTATTGGCTGATTCGAATTCAAGCTCTGTTTTTATTGGCTGGTTACAAACTCTGTTTTTATTGGCTGGTTAACGGCGGGTCACTGTGGCTTTTTAGAAATGCTTTCAGAGAAGCAAGGGGACAATAGTTTTTTCAGAGACTAGTTACTTGTCTAAAATCAGTACCGGGTATGTCAGGAGGTAGTGACAGAGTGAAGAAATATGTTAAAAATATATTGTTAGAAAAGTTACATACAGCTCCTTTAAGTGCTTTACTTTTTGTCTGAATAGTTGCTGCATTGTGCTGCAAATTATCTTAATTCTTCCCTTGAAAAAGAAAGGTAAAACAGTTTTATATCTAACTTAAGTTGGTTTTATGACTCAGTTTTCCCAAATCATGTAGCCTGTAGTGCTCAAATCCAATTCAATCAATATGTTAGTGATTGATATTTATAGGTGATTGTATCGCAATACGCATTAACCTGATCAGAGAATCTCATGGAACATTATTCATAAAAAGGAGAAAACGGTAGGAATTAATTTTAGAATGATTCTTGTCCAACATTATATGCACTCACCAAGTATAGCGTCAAGCAATGTGTTGTCCAATGGTGGCTTTGACTCCAGATCTTTATGGGCCCCTGACTGCCTCCCAGTCAAACTGGAACTGGACAACACTTCTCTACCGTGGACTAGCACAGCGAGATCTCCAACAAACACAGCTGAGTTTGTAGTTCGTAGAGACCTTAGCTTTCGTCTTGGGACTTGCACATCATGGTCTGGCACAAGATGCACCTAAAAACATATAAATGTCATTATCCATTCCAAATAATGATTACACATTTACAGTACCGTATTTGGAAATATAAAGTATATATTCATCAATGCATTGAATATGTCTAAGCCTATATTCTATTGATTTATACCATCATCTGGGGGCATAATTTTATTTCCGAATTATCCATCATTAATGGCATTTTCTTTCTAGTTTGTGTGTAATCAAAAGTTGTAGAAGGAAATTGTATTTCAAATTATTCTCTACATGGATCAATAACATACAGTATCCATGCATTCAGAGGTTATTACCATGTCATCCGGGTCAGACAGCACTTGAAGATACGGAGCAACTGGTGACTGTACAGATGGTGTGGGTGTTGACTGGTTGGATGCAGGAGCTGAGATCTGACTGAGCACATCTTTCAGCTGTTTCACAACAGCTGGAAGCTCTGTAAAAAAACATAAAAACAGGGGACAAAGGAACAAAAACTGTCACTACTGTGTTTTGAGACCATTAAAAATAAAGATTACATTAGTCATTTGTGCATTGAAGAGCTGAACTAATTAAGGAGGAACAGGAAGTAGGAGGACATTGAATAAGGCAAATAGAACATTCAACCAAGGTGTTCTCCATTTTCCACAGTTTTAAAAAAGTCTTATCATTCACTTAAATTACTTTCAAGAAATTACCTCTCATGGCATCTAACATTTCATCCACACGGTCGTCTCTTAATTTCTGCCTGAAGCCTTTCTATTTTGTCCTGTGCCACACTCCAGCTTCTGGGCAGCTGCTCCTCGTCTGATGATGCCTCATTGGAGTTACTGGTACACATCTACAGGACAAAACAAAAAACAACAACAAAAAAGAATCATGTGGCAGCATAACTCACACAGGTTATTGCATCAACTCAAAGTTAAAATATAGTTAATATAGTTAATATTTTTACCTCTGAAGTCTTGTTTTCCAGTTGCCTCTTCAGCTCATTTATACGGTTCGCCGATTCTGTTTCTGTACTGGTTGCTCTTATTTTTTTCTGTCAAAATTAGAATTTATTTTAGATTTGTATTTTCACTGCACTTTTTCTACTTCAGTTCTGAAACAGAATATTTATTGATGAAGCTACCTTCTTTGGTTGAACTTCATGATCTTCCTGTTCCACATCTTTCCACTTGTTGTTTGGCTTACACTTTCTCTTTGGTGTTTCTTGCCAGATATCTTCCCCTTCTATAAATGCTTGTCTCTTCTTGCAGAGATCACTGTAGTTATCTGTGTAACAAACATCACATTAAAAAAAGCTTGACTGACAAATTCCAAAAGCGATACCGAACACATGCAAGAGGAAAAAAAGTGCTATCAAGAAAGCAGACATTCCACAACTTACCACCAAACAATAAAACCTTTGCTGGAAAATAGGCAGGAGGATCTGACTTTTTTCTGCCTTCATTTTACATCCATCCATCCATCTTCATCTTCCAAATCAGGGCACTGAGTTATTGATTTTGGACATTGTCGCTGGTCCTCAGTAATCCACAAAGTCTTCCCAACTTCCACAGTCTTGTCCTTGAAGTAATAAATGGCAAATGCCATTTTGTGAAGCCAATCCTAAAAACGCTTTTTCCGACGATGAGACTTGTTTGTTTGTTTGTCCTCCTCGCTGTGAGAAAAAGAAGACGCAGGAAAATGTGCGGGAAATTTGAAATTTGGTTCCCTATTGGCTGCCGGGGAGGGAGGCGGTCACATGAACGAGAAGTGAAAGTTAAGTCACGCGATATTTTAAAACCGAGAACAACAAAGAAGGTAGCTGTTAGCTCATCGGAAATAACATGGCGAAACGTCGAGGACCTTATCAAAGATATTTGGAGGATTACAAAGCAGAAATTCCAAGAAGTACCAGGCACAGATGGAAATAAAAAGTAAGTATCAGAATGAAGTCTGCAACGATTTCATGTTTAATGTTTACGATCATAACACATCACCAGCAGCCTATAGCTGAGCTAGCTAGCTAGCTAGGCTGCTGTGAGGTTAGAGAGTTTCACATGTCTAATGCATTAAGTGTTCATTTGCACATTTTTTGCACTTTTATATCGTTTTGCCGGTTTAATAATAATAATAAAAAAAAGAAGAACACTTGTCTGAAAATGTCAGGCTGAAATACAATATTTTTAAGCTATTTTTTTATTTTATTTTTTTCCCCCTGGTAACTTGTCTTTTTTTATTTCATTGTGTAAGAAATAACAGCATAACAAGTTATGCTGTTATTTCTTGTGGTGTTTGTTATATTTGCTTCATTAAAAAAAAAAGAAGAAAGACAAATACCTGCATTAGGTTCAGCTCTCAGCTGCAGAGGAGGAGGAAGCTGGAGGATGAAATGTTGATTCTTAAATTTGTGTTACTATACTGTATATTTTTATAAAACTAATCGCAAATTAAAGTCAGTCTGCATTAGTACATGTGTTTAGAATTTCACGTCCCATAACGTTTTATCTGTCTCAAAAGGAATAATTTTAAATGCAAAATAGTTTAATGATTTCTCAGTTTGTTGCTGTATTTAGTGCATTATTTTCTTATCAGCTGGCCAATATTTTGGTGTGGGAAGAATAACGGAAATAATTTTTATTATTCATTTTAGTTTCTTTGTTTTCTTGTTTCTATGTTAAAAGTTGGTTTAAATGTTGATACTGGTTAGGATGCCTCCTGGACGTCTCCCTGGTGAGGTGTTCCGGGCATGTCCCACCGGGAGGAGACCCAGAGGAAGACCCAGGATACGCTGGAGGGACTATGTTTCTCGGCTGGCCTGGGAACGCCTTGGGATTCCCCCAGAGGAGCTGCTCCAAGTGGCTGGGGAGAGGGAAGTCTGGGCCTCCCTACTTAGGCTGCTACCCCCGCGACCCGACCCCGGATAAGCGGAAGAAAATGGATGGATGGATGGATGGATGGCTTAGATCCTTTGTTACGGTTTCATTTTAC
>JBBPBX010058053.1:0-14910 GCA_038048925.1 Garcialebias charrua
TTTATCATATCCCAAAACTCACCAAATTTGGCAGACTCGTCAGGACTGGTGAAAAATTACATATTTTGGGGGCGTGGCCAAAATTGCAACAGAAAGGGCTCAAGAGCGCCACCTAGAATATTTCAAATTACCCTCCGCATTGGCCTTAGTTTCACGTAGGATCATGAAATTTGGTACACTTGTCCAATTCACCAAGACGCACAGAAAACCCTCTGGCGTCAACGTTGTACGATAAATGGGAAGGCGGCCATTTTGGAATGTGGACCAAATTGAGTGCACGCACTGGGTGCCGAACGGGTACGGGAAAGGCACGAGAGTGTTTCGGGGTGGACCAGCTCGACTTCCCGCGGTCGCCGCGAGAAGGGCGGAGCGGCGCTAAGGCATTCACACGTGCATTTTCGTAGGAAATGCGGTTTTTCTAGTTATTATAGTTACTATCTTCCGTCCGTACGTTTTTTGGCACGCTACTCCTCCTAGAGTATTTGTGCCATTTCAACGATTCATATATCAAAATGTTCAGCTCGTTCAGGACAATCCAGCTATGACTTTTGGTAATGCTGCAAGTTGCGCTTTTTGAAATATTAAGCCTTTTCGGCCATTTTTTTCCCATTGAAAATGAATGGAGCTAAAATGAAATGGCCTTTTGGAGGATTTATCATATCCTAAATCTCACCAAATTTGGCAGACTCATCACTCAGACATGGGGGAGTAAAAAATTATCAAAACCTCGCGTTTTCATATATGCTGAAGGGGCGTGGCCTGGCCTCAAAGTTAGGAATCTCGCCATGAAAAACGAAACACTAATAGCACCTACACGAAAACCGTCTAATACATCAAACCTTCAGTGATTGACCCACAACCGGTCCCCTACAATACTGAATGGTCAAATCATGACATTAATTAAGCCACGCCCCCTCACAACAGGAAGTGTACAGTTGTACATTGAACGTCCCGATCGGACACCTGTTACCTAATCAGCGTGACGGTCTGTCCAGTGACCGAAGACATGTTGCTGTAACAAGCTTTCCACGACTGGTTGTTTTGGGTGGAGCATGTGGGCGTGGCGATGTGGCGAATCAGACGTAACGCCGTCACAATACGTTTGGCCTTTTGGGAGCTTTATCATATCCCAAAACTCACCAAATTTGGCAGACTCGTCAGGACTGGTGAAAAATTACATATTTTGGGGGCGTGGCCAAAATTGCAACAGAAAGGGCTCAAGAGCGCCACCTAGAATATTTCAAATTACCCTCCCCATTGGCCTTAGTTTCACGTAGGATCATGAAATTTGGTACACTTGTCCAATTCACCAAGACGCACAGAAAACCCTCTGGCGTCAACGTTGTACGATAAATGGGAAGGCGGCCATTTTGGAATGTGGACCAAATTGAGTGCACGCACTGGGTGCCGAACGGGTACGGGAAAGGCACGAGAGTGTTTCGGGGTGGACCAGCTCGACTTCCCGCGGTCGCCGCGAGAAGGGCGGAGCGGCGCTGAGGCATTCACACGTGCATTTTCGTAGGAAATGCGGTTTTTCTAGTTAAAACATAGTTTGTTTCTTAAGATCATTTTATGCCTGCCCTCCTGGTTCAAAATGCAACCAAGCTATACATTTTCTACCAACAAATTGGGAACAATTCATAATCCAGCATCACCGGATATACAACCTGTATCAATAAAGGTTGAATGAAAACGTAACTATTGAGCATGTAAATAACTTATACTTTGTAATATAGCCTTGTCCCTGTAGGTACCAGGTACTATAGTCGCCTAGTACATAACCAGTATTGGCTGTATTCAGTTCCCTTTCAGTCATGTCTCTCGGTGCAACATATGCTATGGGAATTGCGCCCCCGCGCGATTACCTGAAGGAATACATTCACGCCTTTACGGCAGGGGCGTCAGCATTACACCAGAGGCCCCGCCCTCTGGGTACTTAAGCCACTGACGCCCATCCAACTTTCTCTTATTGCCCTTCACCTCGCTTAAACCTGAACTACCTCTTCGCGGGACTTCTCTGTTGCTTCATCGCTCAACCAGAGGGGAGCTTGCTCCCTACACAGAGCGAACAGAGAATTATTCCTGCGTACTGCTGGACTAAATGGTAAATGGTAAATGGAGCTTATTTATATAGTGCTTTCTAGCCCCCTGTGAGGAGCCCCAAAGCGCTTTACAATACCAACCATCCACCCATTCATACACACATTCATACACCGGTAGCGGCAGACTGCCATGCAAGGCGCCTTTCCAGTCCTACCGGGAGCAACTCGGGGTTAAGTGTCTTGCCTAGGGACACAACGACACATGGTGTGGGGAACCGGGATTCGAACCTCCAACCTTCCGATCGTGGGACGACTGCCATTACCACTACGCCACGGTTGCCCTAGCTGGACATGAAAAGATCATTCCCCGTACCACGTGGGCGGGTGATCGTGTAAAATCAAGCGAAAGCTAGTCCGGCACATTTTCCCTTAACCCCGAAGTGTTTTCTTCTCCTCTCTCCGCAGATTGCTTCGCTCGACGGCGCTAACTGCGCGAACAACCGCTACCCCTGCTAACTCGTAGCGGGCTAGCCAGCGAAAGCAACGCAATGGAGGAGATGTCTTAAAATAAAAGGAAAAGGATTTTGGAAGGACTCGCTCGCCTTATCTCGGACATGCCTCCGGAGAAAGGAAAGTGAAAGATAAGACTTCCAAGGAAAACCAGCAGGACGGCGAGCCCAAACTCGCATGCCCGCAACAGCGGATACGGTTTCTTCCTCTTAGCGACGGACACCCACGAGGCCCGTCCTGTCTGCTTGGGGATGTTACACGCAAAAATGGCGCTGGATGTGCCCAACTCTTGCCCACACTGCAGCCAGATGCTGGAGGCGGTGAGGAGACACCGGGCAGACTTCGTTACCAAGGCCATGGGCGCCGCTACGGCGCCAGCGGATCCGGACACCACTGAGCCCCTCACTCCCACACCGGAGCTTGAGAACATGGCTATGGATGACAGTACACGCGTTGAATGGGGCGACAGCCCTGATGTGCTGGCTCCCATGGTTGACTTAACAGTCAAATTCGACACTCAAGGCATGATGAACGAGGACGAGATCTCGATTTCAGCCTCAGGCAAATTTTCCGCGGAGGACGCAGACGTAGAATACGAGGAACAGGGAGAAGATCTCTCCCACACCCCGGTACCTATGCTCCCGGAGACTGACTTTTCCATCCCTGCTCTGTTCGACTTGTGTCACAGAGCAACGGACGCGTTGCAGATCCCATTGCCAGAACCTCCACCTCGTCAACAGGTCACGAGGCTGGCGGGAAACTATTTTTACTCAAAGCAGCAGGCCGCCACGAGGCAAAGGATGCCCGTGTTCCCGGACTTCCTCACAGAGCTGACTCGCACCTGGGCTCATCCCAGAGCTCCCATGCTGTTGCCACTCTCGCAGTTTCTTGACATGGACGGGATGGATGAAGTGGGTATAGCCAACATGCCTCAAATTGAGGACACGCTGGCGTCTCACCTGGCTCCCAAGTCATCCGGGACAAAACCAACTCTCCCCAGCAAAGCTTGTCGAGCATCAGCTTCTCTGCTCGAGAAATGCTACAGAGCTCAGGGACTCGCGGCACGCGATGAACGCGTCAGCATTGATGCAAGCTTACCTGGCTGAAAAACTGCAGGAGCTCCAGGTAACGATAGACAAACAAGCTGCCACTGACTTGCTGGATGAAACCAGCAGGGCAACAGACTTTGTGCTCTGCATGATGGGAACAACTGCTGTTGCTCAAGGCAGAGGCATGGCTGAGGTGGTCATCGCGATACACCATCTGTGGATGACCCTAACCGACTTCCCGGAGGGACAAATGGTGCCTTTTCTCCACCACTCGATAGAACCGACGGGATTATTTGGGAAAGCTCTGGATCGAATTCAGACCAAGCTGGACCAGAGACGCAAACAGGCTGAAGCTCTCCAGTGGGCATTCCCAGGAGAACCTTCACCACCCCCCCTCCCCAGGGAGTAAGCTGGGGACAGATCTGCGCAACCTCGAAACCGCTTAGCAACACGTGCCCCACCGCAAAAGTGACCGGTGTACGAGGCCGAGCAATGGCAGAGTCAACCGCCGGGCCCACATCGAACCGAACACGCATGGAGCAAAAACAGGTTTGTCCCCCGCCAGGCGGTCAGACACAGGGCCGGGAACCGGGACACCAGACAAAAGCGTGCCTGATGAACCAGGTCCACGTCTTGATTTTACACGATCACCTACCCACGCGGTACGGGAAATGATCTTTTCATGTCCAGACTTTATTTGTAGCACGGCACAAAAAGCTGGTAACTCTGTTACATGCAAAAATCATGTTTTTCCTGCTGTAAGTGACATAAATTCCATTATGTCGTTACACGTATGCACAAATAAAGCTCAAAAAACAGCCCCTCTTTGTTTTATTGACTCACAAAAAAAAAGACAACCACAAGATAACTTCAGTAGAACGGGTCCCTCTGGCCTGCCAGCCAACATGAAGGGAGGGGGCCATCTCCCCCCCCCCCTTTCTCACGGCTCACGGGGTGTTAGCCTAATCAATAAGCCCCAGCAGGATGCCTCTGTTCTGTCTGTAACAGACAGGCACAGAGGTGCCTGCAAGCAGGCCCCACACTCCTCACAGAGACAGGTGAAGGGGTCACGTGCTCCAACCCCCGCTCCGTTGTGAACCACGGGGCAGACAATACACAAACCAAGAAAACCCGTGACACGTCCGCGCCCCAGGGATGCGCGCCGACAGAATCTGACGACCCACCTTCCTGGACACCTATTCAACGGCTCCCAGTAAGGGACGGGGGGCCCACAGCAGAAGCCCACAGGCTACCACCAGCTTCACACGTTCACAAAGGTGGTTGTGATCAAACTGTTTTGTGAGTAAACAAACCGGGGCTGAATCAGATTCCTCTTCCTTTTAATCGAAGAGAACTGAGCTCTCTGACACCAACCAATTTAAAGTCTGCCAAGCACAAAGGACCATCTCCACGTTCTCACGCTGCAGCTGTCCCCTTGTCATCGATGGGCGACACGCAATGTTCAAGCAGTGATCCTGTAGCATGTGACCGTACTCACTGTGCTGACTCAGTTCTGCTCTTAACACTAGAAGTCCCAGGATTTTCGACCTCCCCCCAGAAGTCCTGAAAGAGGGTCAAAAGACCCTTAGTCCAAACCAACCATTAGTGGACCATTAGTGGGTCCACATTAGTGGGCCATTAACTGCCTTTTGTTATAAATATGCGTGCACACAACTCAGACACCCCCACCACACCAGACTGCACAAACTGCATTCCAATGTTTCCACCAGGTAAGTAAGACTCTGCTTGCACTTCCCCCCTTAGTCAGAAGAGAGGCCCTGACCTGAATTCACACATAACAGACCCTGAAGTTATCTCACAGTTGAACATTTTGGGACATCCACTGAACGGAAAGCTTTGTCTGCTCCAGAACAATTTTATGCATAAAATTGTCTTATTCTGCTGTGCTGACTATCCTGTAACTTTGATGTTCTGTCAAATAAATTATTTTGCTTACAAGTACTGTCTCTCTCCTTGTCCTTGGCGCATGTATATACGGTGCGTGCCGGCACATGCAGGTGGCCCATTGCTGTGTTCTAAAACATGCTTGACCTATTGTTGTCCGTCACCTGACGGACAGACACAGGTCACATGACATGAAGTCAACTGACGGACCGACATAGGTCACACGACATGAGGTCAACTGACGGACCGACACAGGTCACATGACATGAGGTCAACTGACGGACCGACAAAGGTCACATGACCTGAGGTCAAGTGACGGACCAACACAGGTCACATGACCTGAGGTCAAGTGACAGACCAACATAGGTCACATGCCATGAAGTCAACTGACAGACCGACACAGGTCACATGACATGAGATCAAGTGACGGACCGACACAGGTCACATGACCTGAGGTCAAGTGATGGACCAACACAGGTCACATGACCTGAGATCAACTGACAAAACGACACAAGTCACATGACATGAAGTCAACTGACGGACCGACACTGGTCACACGACATGAGGTCAACTGACGGACCAACACGGGTCACTTGACCTGAGGTCAACTGACGGACCGACATAGGTCACACAACATGAAGTCAACTGATGGAATGACACTGGTCACTCGACATTAGTTCAACTGACAGACCGACACAGGTCACACGGCATGAGGTCAACTGACGTACCGACATAGGTCACACGGCATGAGGTCAACTGACGTACCGACACAGGTCACATGACCTGAGATCAAGTGACGGACCGACACAGGTCACATGACCTGAGGTCAAGTGATGGACCAACACAGGTCACATGACCTGAGATCAACTGACAAAACGACACAAGTCACATGACATGAAGTCAACTGACGGACCGACACTGGTCACACGACATGAGGTCAACTGACGGACCAACACGGGTCACTTGACCTGAGGTCAACTGACGGACCGACATAGGTCACACAACATGAAGTCAACTGATGGAATGACACTGGTCACTCGACATGAGTTCAACTGACAGACAGACACAGGTCACACGGCATGAGGTCAACTGACGTACCGACACAGGTCACACGGCATGAGGTCAACTGACGATACCGACACAGGTCACATGACCTGAGGTCAACTGACGGACCGACACAGGTCACATGACCTGAGGTCAACTGACTGACCGACACAGGTCACATGACCTGAGGTCAAGTGACGGACTGACACAGGTCACATGACCTGAGGTGAACTGACGGACCAACACAGGTCACATGACCTGAGGTCAAGTGACGGACCAACACAGGTCACATGACCTGAGGTCAAGTGACGGACCAGCACAGGTCACACAACATGAAGTCAAGTGACGGACCAACACAGGTCACATGACCTGAGGTCAACTGACAAAATGACACAGGTCACACGACATGAAGTCAACTGACGGACCGACACAGGTCACACGGCATGAGGTCAACTGACGTACCAACACAGGTCACATGACCTGAGGTCAACTGACACAACGACACAGGTCACATGACATGAAGTCAACTGACGGACCGACACCATAGGTCACATGACCTGAGGTCAACTGACGGACCGACACAGGTCACATGACCTGAGGTCAACTGACTGACCGACACAGGTCACATGACCTGAGGTCAAGTGACGGACTGACACAGGTCACATGACCTGAGGTGAACTGACGGACCAACACAGGTCACATGACCTGAGGTCAAGTGACGGACCAACACAGGTCACATGACCTGAGGTCAAGTGACGGACCAGCACAGGTCACACAACATGAAGTCAAGTGACGGACCAACACAGGTCACATGACCTGAGGTCAACTGACAAAATGACACAGGTCACACGACATGAAGTCAACTGACGGACCGACACAGGTCACACGGCATGAGGTCAACTGACGTACCAACACAGGTCACATGACCTGAGGTCAACTGACACAACGACACAGGTCACATGACATGAAGTCAACTGACGGACCGACACAGGTCACATGACCTGAGGTCAACTGACGGACCGACACAGGTCACACGACATGAGGTCAACTGACGGACCGACACAGGTCACATGACCTGAGGTCAACTGACGGACCGACACAGGTCACATGACCTGAGGTCAACTGACGGACCGACATAGGTCACGACATGAAGTCAACTGATGGACCGACACTGGTCACTCGACATGAGGTCAACAGACGGACCGACACAGGTCACACGGCATGAGGTCAACTGACGTACCGACACAGGTCACATGACCTGAGGTCAACTGATGGACCGACACAGGTCACATGACCTAAGGTCAACTGACTGACCGACACAGGTCACATGACCTGAGGTCAACTGACGGACAGACACAGGTCACACGGCATGATGTCAACTGACGGACCAACACTGGTCACACGACATGAGGTCAACTGACGGACCAACATAGGTCACTTGACCTGAGGTCAACTGACGGACCGACCTAGGTCACACAACATGAAGTCAACTGATGGAACGACACTGGTCACTCGACATGAGTTCAACTGACGGACCGACACTGTTCACTCGACATGAGGTCAACTGACGGACCGACATAGGTCACATGGCATGAGGTCAACTGACGTACCGACACAGGTCACATGACCTGAGGTCAACTGACGGACCGACACAGGTCACATGACCTGAGGTCAACTGACTGACCGACATAGGTCACATGACCTGAGGTCAAGTGACGGACCGACACAGGTCACACGGCATGAGGTCAACTGACGTACCGACATAGGTCACATGACCTGAGGTCAACTGACGGACCGACACAGGTCACATGACCTGAGGTCAACTGACTGACCGACACAGGTCACATGACCTGAGGTCAAGTGACGGACTGACACAGGTCACATGACCTGAGGTGAACTGACGGACCAACACAGGTCACATGACCTGAGGTCAAGTGACGGACCAACACAGGTCACATGACCTGAGGTCAAGTGACGGACCAGCACAGGTCACACAACATGAAGTCAAGTGACGGACCAACACAGGTCACATGACCTGAGGTCAACTGACAAAATGACACAGGTCACACGACATGAAGTCAACTGACGGACCGACACAGGTCACACGGCATGAGGTCAACTGACGTACCAACACAGGTCACATGACCTGAGGTCAACTGACACAACGACACAGGTCACATGACATGAAGTCAACTGACGGACCGACACAGGTCACATGACCTGAGGTCAACTGACGGACCGACACAGGTCACACGACATGAGGTCAACTGACGGACCGACACAGGTCACATGACCTGAGGTCAACTGACGGACCGACACAGGTCACATGACCTGAGGTCAACTGACGGACCGACATAGGTCACACGACATGAAGTCAACTGATGGACCGACACTGGTCACTCGACATGAGGTCAACTGACGGACCGACACAGGTCACACGGCATGAGGTCAACTGACGTACCGACACAGGTCACATGACCTGAGGTCAACTGATGGACCGACACAGGTCACATGACCTAAGGTCAACTGACTGACCGACACAGGTCACATGACCTGAGGTCAACTGACGGACAGACACAGGTCACACGGCATGAGGTCAACTGACGGACCGACACTGGTCACACGACATGAGGTCAACTGACGGACCAACACAGGTCACTTGACCTGAGGTCAACTGACGGACCGACATAGGTCACACAACATGAAGTCAACTGATGGAACGACACTGGTCACTCGACATGAGGTCAACTGACGGACCGACACAGGTCACACGGCATGAGGTCAACTGACGTACCGACACAGGTCACATGACCTGAGGTCAACTGACGGACCGACACAGGTCACATGACCTGAGGTCAACTGACTGACCGACACAGGTCACATGACCTGAGGTCAAGTGACGGACAGACACAGGTCACACGGCATGAGGTCAACTGACGGACCGACACTGGTCACACGACATGAGGTCAACTGACGGACCAACACGGGTCACTTGACCTGAGGTCAACTGACGGACCGACATAGGTCACACAACATGAAGTCAACTGATGGAACGACACTGGTCACTCGACATGAGTTCAACTGACGGACCGACACTGTTCACTCGACATGAGGTCAACTGACGGACCGACATAGGTCACATGGCATGAGGTCAACTGACGTACCGACACAGGTCACATGACCTGAGGTCAACTGACGGACCGACACAGGTCACATGACCTGAGGTCAACTGACTGACCGACATAGGTCACATGACCTGAGGTCAAGTGACGGACCGACACAGGTCACACGGCATGAGGTCAACTGACGGACCAACACAGGTCACACAACATGAGGTCAACTGAGGGACCGACACAGGTAACATGACCTGAAGTCAAGTGACGGACCAACACAGGTCACATGACCTGAGGTCAACTGACAAAACGACACAGGTCACACGACATGAAGTCAACTGACGGACCGACACAGGTCACATGACCTGAGGTCAACTGATGGACTGACATAGGTCACATGACCTGAGGTCAACTGACGGACCGACACAGGTCACACGGCATGAGGTCAACTGACGTACCAACACAGGTCACATGACCTGAGGTCAACTGACAAAACGACACAGGTCACATGACATGAAGTCAACTGACGGACCGACATAGGTCACATGACCTGAGGTCAACTGATGGACTGACATAGGTCACATGACCTGAGGTCAACTGATGGACTGACATAGGTCACATGACCTGAGGTCAACTGACGGACCGACACAGGTCACACGGCATGAGGTCAACTGACGTACCAACACAGGTCACATGACCTAAGGTCAACTGACACAACAACACAGGTCACATGACATGAAGTCAACTGATGGACCGACACAGGTCACACGGCATGAGGTCAACTGACGTACCAACACAGGTCACATGACCTGAGGTCAACTGACACAACGACACAGGTCACATGACATGAAGTCAACTGACGGACCGACACAGGTCACATGACCTGAGGTCAACTGACGGACCGACACAGGTCACATGACCTGAGGTCAACTGATGGACTGACATAGGTCACATGACCTGAGGTCAACTGACGGACCGACACAGGTCACACGGCATGAGGTCAACTGACGTACCAACACAGGTCACATGACCTGAGGTCAACTGACACAACGACACAGGTCACATGACATGAAGTCAACTGATGGACCGACACAGGTCACACGGCATGAGGTCAACTGACGTACCAACACAGGTCACATGACCTGAGGTCAACTGACACAAAGACACAGGTCACATGACATGAAGTCAACTGACGGACCGACACAGGTCACATGACCTGAGGTCAACTGACAGACCGACACAGGTCCTGAGGTCAAGTGACGGACCAACACAGGTCTTATGACCTGAGGTCAACTGACAAAACAACACAGGTCACACGACATGAAGTCAACTGACGGACCGACACAGGTCATATGACCTGAGGTAAACTGACGGACCAACATACGTAACCCACTGAAAGGGACCGGGGGATTTAGAAGCCAAGTTCACTTGCGCAAAAAAGCGCAGCCTTAGTCAAATTAGTGTGCCCCCTCCTGTGGTGCACCAGTAATGGCCTTATTTACAAAACAAAAGCGCCTGTTAACAGCTCATTATAGGATGTTAGCTAAAATCCTTTGGGTCACTCGACCCGTCTCTGGGTTCCAAAGGTAGAAATGTTGAATGACCCTTCTCTGGGACTTCTAGTGTTAAATGACGTCCCCCCACCGGGTGAAACACAGACCCCGGGCGGTTTGTCTGGCTCCACTGCTCTGTTAAAGCCGGAGACCAGTAAACCAGACCAAATCAGGAAACGGGTTGGGGTCAGGAGGTTTGCTCGCTTACTAAACTCGCAGCTCCTCAGTCCCATGACCCCCAACAAGAAGAGGAAAAACAGACATTCTATTCCACCTTTGTCTAATAATGACAACAGATTGCCTCTGCCCTCAAACAATCTCGATCAGAGTAGTATGGCAACACATCTGCAAAAAGGCCCTCTCCCTAATGTGGTTGATCCTCAGGGGATCACAGAATCCAGGGCCCAGAGGAGAACTGGTTCCATCAACTACTCCTCTTCAGGGACACACCATGTCCCCAGAAGGAGCAGTCTCACCACTTAGGC
Source organism: Garcialebias charrua (assembly GCA_038048925.1). Taxonomy (NCBI): domain Eukaryota; kingdom Metazoa; phylum Chordata; class Actinopteri; order Cyprinodontiformes; family Rivulidae; genus Garcialebias; species Garcialebias charrua. The sequence goes on from JBBPBX010058053.1 coordinate 11,702, forward strand.
TGGGAGCTGTGGAAAATTTCAGCTTGGTGGCAGAAAGGAACAAGCTGGTGGCATCAGGCCTGCCAGAAAATGTGGTAAATACCATTCAGAATGTCCGAGCTGTGACAACACAGTCTCTTTATGCATAGAAATTGCGTATTTTTAAAGCTTGGTGCACAGAAAGAAATATTATTTCTTATTCATGCGAACTGGCTCAGCTCCTGACTTTTCTTCAGGACTTACTGGAAAAAGGTCGTTCTTTCTCAACAATTAAGGTGTTCCTATCAGCAATTTCAGCCTGTCACGAAGGGTGGGGAAACAGGACGCCTGGCGCGCATCCACTCATAATAAGATTTATGAAGGGCGTGCTAAGAGAGAAACCCCCCAACAGGATCCTGACCCCTGGATGGGATCTTAGTCTGGTCTTGGAGGCTCTCTCTGTGATCCCCCATTCGAGTCACTGAGCGAGATTGAGATAGATTTATTATCTTATAAAACCGCTCTACTCCTGGCCCTTTGCTCGACGAAATGCGTGGGTGACCTCCATGCCTTGTCCGTTCATCCAATGTGTACCAGATTCACCCCTGACGGGTCAAATGTCACCTTAAGGCCTAATCCCGCATATATCCCCAAGGTCTTGACTTTAAACCCTAGAAGTCTGGACTTTGATCTCTCCTCTATTCCACCTGCTCCTGTCCTCACTCAGGAACAGGAAAGACTGAAGGCTCTTTGCCCCGTGAGAGCTTTAAGCACTTATATGCAGAGAACAGCCAAATGGAGAAAAACAAATCAACTGTTTGTGTGCTTTGCAGCACCTGCTACAGGAAAGGCCCTATCAAAGCAGCGCCTCTCACACTGGGTGACTGAGGCCATAAAAAGGGCGTACAGTAGCAAAGGTCAACAGGTGCCCTCTGGAGTGCACGCTCACTCTACTCGGGGCTTGGCCACCTCGTGGTCACTGTTCAAGGGTGTACCAGTTGCAGACATTTGTGCTACGGCGAACTGGAGCTCAATAAACACTTTTGCAAAGCATTACAGTTTGGATGTTACTGCGTGTGATGTCACTCAGGCTGTCCTTTCTAACACACAGTAGAAAGTAGCCTTGAGATGCCTGCTGATCAAGGGCAGACGTTCACACTAGCATGCATTTTACTGAGCATTTCAAGGGCGTGAATGAATTACGTTCCCATAGCATATGTTGCACCGAGAGACATGACTGAAAGGGAACTGAAAGTTATGCACCATAACTCATGTTCCCTGAAGGAAGGGAACGAGGTGCAACATATCTGGCCCTTTTCAATGCTGAAAGCTCGGTGAAGTGCATTTTGGAGAAAGTTGGATGGGCGTCAGCGGCTTAAGTACCCAGAGGGCGGGGCCTCTGGCGCAACGCTGACGCCCTTGCCGTAAAGGCGTGAGTGTATTCCTTCAGGTAATCGCGGGGGCGCAATTCCCATAGCATATGTTGCACCTCGTTCCCTTCCTTCAGGGAACATGAGTTATGGTGCATAACTTTCAGTTTTCTGTAATAATCTGAAGTGACAATAGAAGAAGAGTGGCAATGTTTATTATGTGATTATGTGAATACGTACAGTTTTAAAGTGGTTTTTGATGCTGTTAGTCTTCTCAAAACTGTAGTTTTGGAAGTTGAAATTAAAGATTTTGTTAATTGTGTCTTGATTGAAAAATACCCCATGTTTAAAGGCATAAAAAATGTGTTAATTCTATTAAAGAACAGGTCTCAAGTATTTATGTTACGCAAACATTTCAATTGCATTTGGAAGGAAATTATTTAATAAACACGAGGGTTATGATGGGGTCCCTGGAACTTTTCTCACCTGTCAGCAGTCCCTGAACCCAAAAAGTTTGAGAACCCTCAGTTTAAATGCATTAAAAGATGCAAGGGGGAGAGGCAAATTTAAGTCTTGTCTTTTTTCTTAGACCAGTCAATCTTTTCTACGAAGTGTGACCAAACCGCATCACAAAAGATAAACACTTTAAGCATTTGGATAAAAATCTCTAATTGTGCATTAAACAAAACTTGGGCGTTCATGCCTGTGCAAGCCAAAATATCTGGGGGTTGTTTTTTGTTTGTGTATTTGTTGTGCTGCCACTCTTACTGATGCTTCAGCCATACTGGTGAATTAAAATCTATTTGAGACGTAAATCAGGTCTAGAGGACTGAAAAACATACATCTGCACACTCTCCGTCAGCACCAACCTGAGGCTCCGGTGATGTCCATGGCTTTGAGATTTCTTGCTTTGATTATGGTGATGGTGAGTCTGCCAGCGGTGGGGAGATAACACAACGAGAACATCAGCTCTCCAAGATCCACGTTGTCCTAAAATGAATGTATGGAGTTTTTGTATTAGCATTGTTCATCCTGTAAGGACCTTCTTATAAGAAAGTTTAATTCTGAAAGTCAAAGGCACATGTTTACATTTACATACTGAAGTCCAGAGTCTTGTTGGTGTAAAATCTAAAGCTGATCAAAGTAAACATTGTGGAATCAATGATAAAACCAAAACTGCCTGAGAGATAAACAATAAAAACTCATATCTGTTTCAGGGTTTAGAGCAGCCAGAGACTAAATATCTGTGGCTGAGGATTAACGTTTATAATAAAATGATGGTGAGGTTGTGGTCGATTCAAACCAAACCAGATGACAACGTGTTAAAGAGTTTGACACACTCACACATCTGGATCACACCTGAAGCACACTGGACAGGAAATCTCAGGGGTGTTTATTAATCACACTGTCTCATGCAAAAACTGCACGACTCATAATTTAATTGAACATTACAGTAAAAATCAATCCCTGAGAGTTGTGAATTGTAATCCAGCAGCTGTTGCTGTTCTCAATAAAACTGTGCCCAAACTCGTTGAATCTGAAATCACCTTTTAACTACTGTACTTCTGTTTCTCTATGAGAGCGTTCACAACTTGTTCACATCCGCACACACGCCAAGCCCCTTTCCCCCAATTAGCACATCTGAAAATAACGTGATGGTGTGAAGGTGAGCTCTGTGTCCCCGAGGCACGAGCCAGGTTAGTTACAGCAGTCTCTGATTTGTACATTCACACACGCGTCCATAAATGATGCTTATAGAAAAGTTCCCATGAGGAAGTTCAACTGAAAAATTGTGGCTATGTTCACTGTCAGTTTATTTTATTTACTTGTTTTTGTTTGTTTAATCCAAAACCCTTCTAAGGAAACGTGATGTAAAACGGT
>JBBPBX010058054.1:0-22227 GCA_038048925.1 Garcialebias charrua
CCTGTCAAAATGAATCTGTACATGAACAATTGATCAGGGTTCAGGCGGTGATAGCCATAATACATACTGCTGATCCAGCTAAGTGTAAACAATTAGATGCGTTAATTATACAAATTGTGAAAGCAGCAGCAAATTCAGAAAAATCAACAGATAACCTAACACAATTAGTTTGGACAAAGGTGAAAGAGCAGCAAAAATTGCTGGATGATATAGAAACCAAACAAACAATCTGTACATCATTTTGGGAGCGTAGTAAGCTTAATAAGAGTCAACAACAACAGAAGCAATTGGTGGAGGTGTACAAGCAGTTAGCTTTGTTATCTCAGAGCGTACAAAATGTTGGTGAGACAAGCAGTTGCACAGGAATAGAAGAAAAAACGACACCACCTCCATATGCTGTCAAGGCCACCGCCCCACCGGCACCATCAGCAGGCCAGTACCCCCTGTTTCCAAGAAGGAGAGGTCAGAGGAGGTTTGAGGAGGATGACACTGAGGATGAGGATCACGTTCGGCCTGGGGGCACCATGGAGCAGAGAATGAGAGGTCAGAGAGCACAACATCTCCAGAGTGAGTTTGACCGGGAAGCCAGTTATGCTGATGAGAGAAGAGATAGGGAATGGCCAGGATCATTGTCTCCACGTCCACGTGAATATGACAGAGAGGAGGAGAGTCGAGCTGAGAGACGCTACGAGGAAGAAATGGGCAGGGGGTGTTACGGCCCCCCCAGAGCAGGTAGCAAGCATGCAGAGAGGAGCAAACATGCAGGTGATCCGCAGGCTGAGAGGAAGAAAAAGTTCTTCTTTAAAGGGTCAGTGTCAGGTACCGTGGCTGAGTCAGAAGATGAGCTGGTGAGAGGGAGACCACACGCACGCCCAGACAGTCCAGTAGGTGAGCCGCCGAGCAGGACAGAGGAGGACTGGTACACTAAATCAGAGATAGGATATTCGAGCGCACAGACATACCCCCCACCTAGGGACCTCCCACCTAGAGATGAGCAAGATGAGACGAGGCAGTTAAGTGAAAGGCTATATAAGGGAACTCAGCTGCCGTTGATGACCACAAGGGGTCCATTAGGTCAGGTGACCAGGTATAAGCCTTATAACATACGCGATGTGGATGCTCTCGTTTCGAAACTGCCGGATTTGGTGGATGGCGCGGCGAGATGGTTGGATCGATTTAATTCTCTTACTGTAGGGGTCAAGTTGTCAGTGGGAGATCTAAATGCCACATTTGCACGTTGCGCTAACACAAACACGTTCCAAACATACCTGAATTCGGAGGTAGTGCTCGGAGGGTACCGATACAGGATCGCAGAGGTTCCTGACGATACTCCTTTAGAAGACGCGTATATGGATATTGGTCCAATTATAAAAGCGCTGTACCCTCTGCCAGTGGGGGAACAAGTCCCTGAGTTTCGGTGGGATCGAACAATCGATCCGTACACATTCATTCAGGAATGTAAAGAGACTTGGGAGAAGGTCACAGGTGAGCGGGCACGAAGCCTTCAGCAGCGGCCATATTTCAGAAAAGCGGTTCTTGACGGACTCCCGGCTGATGTGGTCGATGAAATGGAGAAAGATCCTGACATGATCACGGCCACACCAGACCGGTGGGAGAAGCACGTCGTACATCGTTTGAAGTATGTTAAAAAACAGGAGGATAAAGAGGCAGCCGAATTAGAGGTTGCAAAGAATCAATTAATTAAACTCCAGCTCTCAAGTGCCAGACAAACAGTTAATGAAAAAGCGAAAGAGAAAAAACAATTAGTGGTACAAGAAGTACCAGCTAACTTTAAAGAAACAGGAGGGGCAGTAGACGCCTCTGGGGTGGTTGCTATGCAACAGTGGTCTGAAACTCCTGACCCGGAGGCAGAGGTGGACATCCAGCAAGAGGAGCTGGACGTGGTTGGGCAGGTGGCCAGAGAGGGCGAGGGGGAACCTGGAACACAGGGGCTCCACAAGGGGGGCGGCAGAGGGGTGCCTGTTTCGTTTGCGGGAAGCTGGGGCATTGGGCACGCACCTGCATCCACAGGCAACAGATGTGGGGACAGCAACAGCCATGCCAACAGCCCATGGGTCAGCAGCAACCCATGGGTCAGCAACAGGTGTACCAGCAACCCATGGGCCAACAACAGTTTTACCAACAACAACCCATGAGCGCACCGCAACCCTTTCAGCAGATGCAGATGGGAGGTCAACAGCAGCTACCTCAACAACAACTACCTCAACCACAACCACTGCAACAGACTCTACCTCAGCAGCAGGCAGTCCAGCCTTCCCTCACGACAGGGGGACGAGGCTTCCAACAACAATGAGACACCCCACAGAAAATCCTGAGCGTTGGGGGAGGGGCAGACCCAACCATTGAAGTGCAAGTGCGAAATGAGAGCTTGCAATTTCTGGTCGACACAGGAGCGACCTTTTCAACAGTGACTCACACCCCACCTGACTGCGAACTGTCACATAGGTCAGTGGAGGTGATTGGATTTTCTGGGGCCACACAAAGACTGCCTGTAACGAGCCCACTACTCATAAGAGTGGGGACACAGACTCTGAGACATCCATTCGTGGTGGCGAGAAATGCACCCGCCAATCTGCTGGGAAGAGACATGCTGATCCGACTGGGAGCTTCAATCCTATGCTCATCAGATGGACTCATGGTGAGGCTGCCGGACGGCACCTCACTGAAATGTGGCCAGTTCACCACTACTCACTCACAGTGTGTGATACAACCAGTACAAAATGAATACGCTGACATGTACTGGGGGCTACTTGAACCTGAAGTCATGGGCGGAGGCATCTATTCTGCTTATCTTGCGTGGAAACCACAGATACAGGAACTCCAGCCGTACTCGACCCCACCAGACCCTCCACATGTCACCCTCTTTTATGACAGGAGAGGAGATGAGGTGTTTCAGGAACACTTTGCAGAGCAAATAGAGGGTAAAATTTGGCCAATTACAACAGGTAATCTTTATGTGGGAACAGAGGGAGTAGCTGCAATTGTTAATTTAACCCCTGAACAGCAGGAATGGTATATGATGGGCACCGAAGCTGTGCCTCATATTTCACTAGGTTTAAATCCAAAATTTCAGGCTAAAGACTTGGGACCAATGGTAAAACGGGCTTCAGAAGCCGTAGACTGGGTAAAAACACCCACACCACTTGTCTGGCATTCAAAGAGCTGCGGGTGTTATGCAATTGAGTCTATTGCACATGATGTAGCTAAAATGCAACATGAAGAGCTCCCCATGGAGCACGGTCGTGAACAAACTGACCACCCGCGCGCCGGTCAGCTGATTGATAGCATGCCTGAGGCGTTGTGGTCGAAAGGCCCCACGGATGTGGGACTGATTGCCTGCCCGCCCATAACGTTTCAGGTCCAAACTACTCACCCACTGTGGATTAAACAATATCCTCACAAACAAATTGCAGAGGAGGGTATTGCAGAAACAATCCAAGGTTTAAAAGAGAGTGGAGTGCTGGAACCTTCACAGTCTAATTGGAACACACCCATTTTACCTGTGCCAAAAGGGAACACAGGAAAATTCCGCATGGCGCATGATTTGAGGGCGATTAATAAACTTTTAATTACCCAAACTGTACCGGTTCCAAACCCATACGTGGCGTTAAACAATTTGACACCACAACATGAATGGTTCACCTGTCTGGATTTGGCGAACGCATTTTTCTGTCTGCCACTAGCAGAGGAATGTAGAGACATTTTTTCTTTCACTTTTAGGGGTGAACAGCTTCGATATAGACGAGCGCCTCAGGGATTTGCGCTCACTCCTGGAATCTTTAACCAAGTCTTGAAACAGGTTCTGAGTAAGGTGCCACTCCCACAGGACACGGTTCTCATCCAGTATGTTGATGATCTTTTGATCGCCAGTCATACTGTTGAGGACTCACTGGCAGCAACTCAATCAGTCCTTGAACACTTACACGCTGCTGGTTTCAAAGTCAGTAGAACTAAATTACAGGCGGTAAGACGACAGGTGTCCTTCCTGGGGAGAGTAATCTCTCAGAAGGGAGCGGGCCTTTCATCTTCACATCGTGACACAATTTTGCATCATCCAAAACCACAGACAGTGAAAGAGATGCTGTCTTTTCTCGGTCTGACAGGATATAGCAGAAATTATATCCCAGATTATGCAGGACAAACACAGATTTTGCGCGCTTTGGTTAAACAAAAAGGTATGAGAAACCCCACTGCACAACTAGACTGGGATGAGGAAGCTGAGAGAACATTTATCAATGTGAAACAACAGATGAGCAGCGCAGCAGAGCTGGCGTTAGCAGATTATGGGCGTCCCTTCTATCTTGATGTCTCTGAAACAGACGGGGTGATAAACGGCGTCCTGTTTCAGAAACATGCAGGAGGGCGCAAAGTTTTGATGTATGTTTCTTGTTTACTTGACAACATGGAGAAGAGACATCCACCATGTACACAGCACGTAGCAGGAGTGGCGAAGCTGGTTCAGAAAACTGCACATTTGGTAATGGGTCATTCACTGAACATTTTGACATCACACAGTGTAGTTGCATTTGTGAACTCACAGAACTTCACCATGGTAAATGGTAAATGGAGCTTATTTATATAGCGCTTTCCAGCCCCCTGTGAGGAGCCCCAAAGCGCTTTACAATACCAGCCATCCACCCATTCATTCAGACATTCATACACCGGTAGTGGTAGCCTGCCTTGCAAGGCGCCATCCAGACCTACCGGGAGCAACTCGGGGTTAAGTGTCTTGCCCAGGGACACAACGACACATGGTGGGCGGATGCGGGATTCGAACCTCCAACCTTCCGATCAGGGGTCGACTGCCATTACCACTACACCACGGCCGCCCCGACACCACTGAGACAGCAGAGAATCAACAAAGTCCTTGAAGCACCTAACTTGTTGTTCACACACGAGGGGATTAACATGGCAGATAGGTTGGGAGTGGCTGGTGAGCCACACGTGTGTGAAAAAAGAGTTGAGGTAGATGACAAAGTCAGGCCAGATTTACAGGCCACACCCTTAGAGAGAGGACACGTGGTGTTTTGTGATGGAAGTTGTTTTCGTGGACAGGATGGTCAGCTCAGTGCTGGTTTTGCTGTGGTGCGTCAGACAGACCAGGGCTATGACACACTAGTGTGTGAGAAGCTGCAGGGGTCACAATCAGCTCAGAGGGCAGAGGTCAGAGCTCTGATCTCTGCATTACAGTGGGCAGAAGGGGAGACAGTCACCATATACACCGATTCAGCTTATGCATGTGGGGCCGCGCACACTGAACTGGCTCAGTGGAGCAGAGGAGGCTTTCTGACAGCAAATGGTAAGCCAATCAAACATGAGGCAGACATGAGGGAGCTTGCAACAGCTTTAATGCTACCAAAAGAAGTAGCAATTGTAAAATGCAAGGGCCATGACACAGACACAGATTCCCAGACAGCCCGAGGCAACTGTCAAGCTGATTTGGAGGCAAAAAGAGCATCAGGATACAGCAACTGGAGTCAAATGGTGATGGTCACACCAGAAGAAGAGAGGGACATGAGATGGGATGAGGCCTCTGTGGCGTGTTGTCAACAAGGGGCGGCTCCTGAAGAAAAAACAGTGTGGCTGGACCATGGGGCTGCAGTGGGACCGGATGGTTTGTGGACACACCCTGATGATGGAAGATGGGTCCTTCCTTTGAGCCTGAAGAGGAGAGTTTTGGATGAAGCACACGGACTCGCACATGTCGGTGCCCACCAGATGAGAAAAAACCTTGTCAGCTGGTGGCACCCGCACTTGAATTCGTTGCTCAAAGCATTTGTGAAGGAATGCACCGTGTGTTCCTTACATAATTCAAAACCATCGATGAAACCGCGTGAACACGGCAAATTTCCGACCGAGATGACACCCGGTTATGAGATAATTATTGATTACACGGACATGATCGAGCCGGTAAAGGGATTCAGATACTTACTGGTTTGCGTTGATGCGTTCACCGGATGGCCAGAGGCGTGGCCAGCGAAAAAAGAAGACAGGAAAACGGTCATAAAATGTTTAATCAATCATTACATTCCAACTCATGGTTTTCCTTCTAAAATCAGGTCAGATAATGGTACACATTTCAAAAATGCAGATCTGCAGATGGTTGAAAAGGCTTTAGGCCTGAAACACTTTTTTGGTTCTGTCTATCACCCCCAGTCGCAGGGCAAGGTCGAACGTTTGAACAGAAATCTGAAAGAAAAATTGGCTAAAATCTGTNCCCCAGTCACAGGGCAAGGTCGAACGTTTGAACAGAAATCTGAAAGAAAAATTGGCTAAAATCTGTGCACAGACAAAAATTAATTGGCTTGAAGCCCTGCCCATAGCCCTTATGGCGGTCAGAGCCTCTGTGAACCGGGGTACAGGTTTCACTCCTTATGAGTTAACCACGGGGAGGGCATTTCCAGGGCCACAACAAAACGTTGGATGGCCCTCTGAAGAAACTGTGAAAATGTCACATGAGAGTTACATGGAAACACTAACAGGTCTTTTGTCCAGTTTCCATCTACAGATCCCTGAGTCCAGCACCCCTCAGGAAGAAAGGCCTGAATGCCCGTTGACACCTTGGGTGCTTCTGAGGGTCACGAGACGGAAGTGGGCGGAGCCACGCTGGACAGGCCCGTTCCAGGTGGTTGAGCGCACATCTCACGCAGTACGTCTCCGTGACAAAGGCTCTACGTGGTATCATCTGAGCCAGTGCACGCCAGCTGAGGAGCCTCAAAGGTCATCACAACAGGTCGAAGCAGCTCTGTTGGAGCTGCACAACTGAGAGGGTCCGTTTTGCACCTGGAGGGAGTGGTTCACACGAGCGGTGGGCTGCCCGGCATCTTCATCCTTGAGGTCTGGTTCGTGGAAGGTGTGGGTCGCATCTTTTCATCGTTTCACTTCCTCTGCCGTGGAAGTCATCTGTTCATGTGGTGTTCTGGTTCGAGTGGTGGAGCTTCCTGAAAACACCTGTCACCTGAAAACACCTGTTTTCCTGGAGAGCATCTTTGTGCTTGCGTTTGCAAGGACACCAGAACGAAAGGGAAACAGTTCCCCCTGGTGCCAGGCCTGTCCACCTTGTTGCCCTGAGAGAAAGAGAGAGAATAGCCAGTTGCATGATTGCAACTTAACAAGGCAGGCCACATCAAGAGGAGCATAAAAGAGGGGGTCGACCATTCACTTTTGGGTTAGGGGCAGTGTTTGCACGCCAGGGGAACGGGGTATTGAACACAACCCACCTGGCATTAATCATCAGCAAATCTGCAGCCCAAGGAAAAGGGTGGTGGCCTCTGAAGAATGCAGCTTTCAGCAAAATTCTGAGGAGAACAGAAAGCAGAGGGTTAAATCGATTCAGAAAAGACTGACACAGTGTTTTAAACTTTACAGATGTTTCTATTTTGCATGATTGAATCAGCTATATTTCATACTTTTAATCTTAAATCACATTTTAAAGGTCACACACTTAGGATTAGAGATTAGATTTCACCTTTAATATTAAATTAGTGACTATTTCTTATCTTAGAGTTGGTTTAAGTTGTCAACAATCTGCTGCTACACTTTAACTTTTAACTTTTATCAATTAGACTTACTTATATCTAAAATTAGAAATCAACAGAACAACACATACTTTCCAGGTTTAACTTTCAAGGGTTTGGAGTCAAATTTTTCAATTTCAGTGTTAAAATCATAAAATATTATGGGTTTTTGATTGATTCCGTATTTCTGGTTTAAGATTTAATGAGAGGGCGATCCGTGTAGTATACAACTGTATTTTTTTTTTACAGGTGCGGTTCCAGTGATTCCTGAATAATAAAGAAATAAAAAAAAACAATAAGAATAATAAGAAATAACAAAAAGAAGATTTTGTTAAACTGTGCGTGTGTTTGGTGTGTGGACTTTCTGCACCAAGGGATTTTGTGTGTTTTTACCTTTTCAGATCACCTCATTTTAACTGAGAAGTGGGTCAATTTCATCTTCTGTTTTAATTGTGTTACATTTCAGTGCTCACAGGTTGCTGTTTTTACACCGTGTTTGTGCTACAGCTTGAGAGGGCCACGAGGGGTTCAGCATGGCGGATGGGCATAACAGAATTTTACTGGCTGGAAGTGTGATGATGTTGATCATGATTCTGATTGTTTTATTGCTGGAATCTCTTTGTGTTATACCAGGTCTGCAGAGGTGTCGCGCAGAGGAGCCTATAAGGGTCAGGAGAGAGGTCCCCAGACTTAGGGCATGGTCTCAGATTCAGGATATCGATCAGTTGACTCTCAACTTGTCTCACAGCTTCCAGATGAACAGCTGGTATAAGTATGCTCAGTTTTTAGCCAGGGGGCGCCATAGTTCTGAATGTTATGTATGCACAAAGCTTCCTGTCACTGCATCCCACCTGCCCTTGCGTGTGAAGCCTTTAGAACGCAAGTTGTCTTTTTGTTTTTTACAGTACAGTTCCAGGGGATTCATCAAACAACCAGAGAGGTGTGTGGCTAGACGGTACGAGCTGACACAGTCTGACCCGGTGGTGGTGCTAAGCCAGTATGTGGAGTGGACACCTGGTGAACAGTTCCCGGTTTGTGTACACCGAGTGCATCACCAAGACTCACATCAGGTGGTGGTTGGCTCACTGCCAACAAAGAGCTGCCAGGCGGTGTACCTCCCTGGGAACATTCACGTGGGTGTCCCTGGAGTGAATGGGACGTTTCCTGTGGAGGATTTGGCTTGGTTGTGTGGTCATGCTGTGCTGTTGTCATTACCTGCGAACTGGACCGGACTGTGCGCACCTGTGGCAGTGACTGATGACTCATTTCTGGCCTCAGTCAGCAATGGGTCTCATTATGTTCGTGAGAAGAGAGCAATTGTTCTCAAACCTCATGACTCCATCTGGGGGACAGATGTGCCGCAGGAGTTTAAACATTGGACAACAGGTGAGAAAGTCATGCTTTCTCTGTTTCCATGGGCAGGTGTAGGTAAGCTAATGTTGCGTTTGGAGACGTTAGATTACCGCTTTGGTGTGTTTATTAATTCTACAATTAAGGCGTTTGAGGGCATCTCGGCTGAGTTAACTGCCCTCAGAATTATGGTTTTGCAAAACAGATTGATTTTGGATTTATTGACAGCGTCGAAAGGAGGAGTGTGCGAAATAATAGGTAGAAATACCTGTTGTACTTACATTCCTGACGAGACTAGCTCTGACCCACAGGCCAGGGTGACCGCAGCCCTGACACAGCTGAGAGAGCTTCAGAAGGCGAAAGCAGCGGATGCACCTGCTGGACAGTGGGATGTGCTGTCCTGGTTCACTAGTGGATCATGGACTCAGGTGTTCTTTAAGATCTTGGCTTTTCCGCTAGCTATTCTGGTTCTATTTTGCGTGTTTATGGGGTGTGTGACGCCTTGTGCGCGAGCAATGATCTCCAGAATGGTTGTTCCGAGGGATGTGGATGTTCATGGGACAGTCTTTCCCATGATGCAGGTCAGACGCGGTCCAGTACCGGATGGGGGGCATCACATGTATTTGGCTGAGACCAGATACCTGTAGAGGTGAAGAGTGGTTCTTGGAGGAGTCCTAGGAGGACGATGGAGTTAAGGTGGTGATTGCATTTATCCTTTTATGATTTCATAGATTAGGCTGGTATAGATACTAGCATGTGTATTAATTTTTTATTGATTTGGTGTTTAGTTGGTGGTTAGTTTTGGAGTCAGATGGGGTTTAGTTTAGATTGATTTTGAGAGTTTATTTACGTTACCTTGATTTTGTTTTTGGATGATTTGTTTTGGTGTGGTGTTGGGGTTGGGGTCCTCTTGGGGGGGCCCACCTGGAGTTCAGCTGTTGGTTTCGACCGATCTTTGATCGGTCGAGAGAGGGAGTGAAGGATAAATCACCATTATATATGTTAATAGGCTTAAACTTATGTAATCATTCACAACTGTGTTTCATGTAATCACAAAGGTTTTATACAATCATGTTTATACTGTGCACATGTTCTTACCGGTGTGCAGTTTGATCAGACCTGCAGCTCGAAGCAACTCTGAGGCCAACACAGGGGGGAAGGGCAAAGCAGACACAGAATTTGGCTGAAATAACAGGTACATCTTTAGTATAAAACACATACACTTAGTTTATGCAACACACTTAGTTCATGACACAGAATGTGCCACTTCATGACACAAAATGTGCCACAGGAGAAACATAAATGTCGAAGGAAACTAGTTTGAATCTAAACTCTTCTTAACTTATGCTCAAACAAAGAGACACACACAATCTGATGCAGGTCACACCAGAAAGACCTTGGCCTAGCTATAAATCTCAGTTGCCTTAGCAACCATCGATATCAGCTCGCCTGACCAATCACACAGCAGAGGCAGCCCAAAACATTTTATGATATCTCACAACACAGGGGTGAGATGACATTCCTTGGGAGACTTCGAGCGAAAAGGTCTGTTCAACGAATCATCCGATCGTATGCATATTGATCAAATGATGTCTGCTTATTCTGTTAACCTGTATCTTTTTCAATAAATCATATTTGCTTCAAGAGACGCCTGGCTCATTTGAACATCCAAGCTGAATTCCTTCAAGACTTATAAAATGTTTATTTTGAAAATGTGTCAAGTAAACAATATGTTTATATGAAAATAAATAAAAGCATGAGCCACTGGCCAAAAGGATGGCCCAGCACAGAAGATCAACATCATCAGGTCAGGACTCTGCGGTCTACACTCATCTCCAGGCCAGAGGTCACTCTTTCAGGGATGAAGATGTTCACATCCTTGATAGAGAGGAACGATGGTTTGAGAGAGGAGTAAAGGAGGCCATCTTTGTGAAAAGAAACCGTCCATCATTAAACAGGGGTGGAGGCCTCCGGGTTCAACTGTCCCCCTCTTACAATGCTGTTATTGCTAGTATCACTCAGCCCTCTGTGAATAGCAAACAACCATCAGGGTGCTAACTATCCATTGTTAGGCTGATGGTCCTCCTTGATCATGTGAGCAGCTGGTTTCAGCTGTCATCAGCAAACTGGTTGATCCACTGTGAGAGGGTGCTATTTATAAGACTGAGATGAATACAGCATCTCAGACTGAGGAAGTCTTTTGGACGAAAGATAAAACGTTTCTACAATTTTTTTTGCTCTGTTTTGTTTTTTGAATGTCCAAAGGACCAGACTTAGCTTTTTTAGATTTTTCTACCTGGATTAATGAGCATGCATCAGGGTCATCATCACACGCTTCTTAGCTGCAGGTGGATGTCCCTCAAGAGGAAAAAGACAGCTGCTTCCTCTGTCCCAGACTGGAAATAACACAAACAGGTAAAAAAATAAAAATAGTTAATAAGATTATCATTTTAAATTAAAAAGGTTAATTATATATAATATTAATAAAAGAACAATACCTATTCTTGAACGGTTGAGGTGGTTGGATCTCTCGGTCATCATCAGGGCAGGGATTTATTCAGCTCCAGGACTTGTTGACATCAGTTTTTTCATAAAGTGATGAACTTTTTGGCTGGTGTTGACATGATGGACGTGATGGAAGACGTGGTAGAGACGCTCAGTTAATTTAAAGCCTACACATCAACAACATTTCAGACGTAGATCCAGAGCTTTAAAAAGTCCTACAGTTTGTGTTATTGATCTGAACTGATCTGAACTACCTGAAGGCTGTTTTAATGCTGCTGCTGCTCTGTTAGCAGTGTTTACAAGCTGCTGTTCTTCGTTCACGTTCGGATCACGTCGTTAAGTCCATTCAAGTTAGACGTGTTGTCTGCTGCAGATCCAGTCTCCGTGAAACAAAGTCCACACACAGTTTTGGATGTGCGCTCGTGTTTTTAACAAGAAAGTCACAACGTTCCTAAACAAACAGGAGACCGCAGCGAGATGCTAATGCTAATGTGTGCTACAAGACAATGGGCGGTCGCATAGACTGACATCACTCCTGTCTTTTTTTTTTAAATCGCTCCCCCCGAGACACATTGGCGAAATAAATTAAAATTACAGTTCTACAGAAAATGACAAAAAAGTAACGCACAATAATTTGGAGTGAGTAACTTTAATCTGATTACTGGATTTTGAAATAGCAACGCGTTAGATTACACGTTACTGAAAAAAGTGGTCTGACCAGCATAACGCGTTAAAAGTAACGCGTTAGTGACATCACTGTCTGGGAGTGGAGCAGAATTTGTGCACAATGAGAGCACAACTGTCATAGCAGAGAGCCCAGGATCTGACAGCTCTGATCAGCCATGTCAGACCCAGAAGAGTGGTGACAGCCCTGACTATCATGCGTCTCCTGGGAATGATGGCGGCGGGCCACGTCGTCGTCAGGCTGGGCTTACTCAATATGAGGTGGACCCAGAGGTGGTTTGCCCGCCTACGCATAGATCCTGTGCGTTAGAATAGGTGAATGATTTTGGTTCCCCCCTCCGTGGGAATTGATCTACGTCACTAGAGAAACCCCCTCACTCTGTCGGAGGGAGTTCCCATCAGCAGACCTTTGTCTCACGTCCCAGTGTTCACAGACGTGTCTCTGACAGGCCGGGAGGGCACTTGTTTGCCTCAGACGTTGGGGGCACAGTGGCCAGATCCCACGCATTATCACATAAATGTGTTAGAACTGCTCACAGTGCTATAAGTTGTACAACATTTCGCACCGTTTTTGGAGAATCAACATGTACTGATTCACACCGACAACAAGGTGGTAGCATCGTACATCAACCGACAAGGCAGCGTTTGTTCAGCTCAGCTGCTGCATGTTGCGAGACAGCTGCTGCTCTGGGCGCATCAACACATGCTTTCGATATGTGTCACACATCCTGTTAAGCAGGTCCAGAGAGGACAGGGGGCAGACATAATGTCGAGGGGGGTCCCGTCATGGGGACTGGACCCTTCACCCCGAATTGGTCTCTCAGATCTAGACCAGATTCGGCCGGGTGGCAATGGATCTGTCCGCTTCACAGGAGAATGTACAGTGTCTGCTGTGGTTCTCACTGAGCCTACAAGACAACCCTCCCCTGGGAATGGATGCTTTTGCGCATAGCCCGTGGGCCAATAAACTCTTATATGCGTTTCCCCCGGTTCCGCTCATCCCACGCGTTCTGGACCGAGTCCAGGAGGAAGAGCTGTCAGTCATCCTCGTAGCGCCAGAGCGGAAAAATGCCTCATGGTTTCCGAACCTGTATCTGCTGGTGTCGGATCAGCCGTGGAAACTCCCGTGGAGGAGGGATGCGCTTCTCCAGGCGGGAGGGGCGATCATGCACTATCTGGAAATAGGTCAGCACCTTTGGGTTTGGATGCTGAACGGAATCGTTTAGTGAGCATGGGCCTCGCTCCAGATGTTGTGCGAACGATCTAAGATGCACGGGCGGCATCTACAACAGCGCTTTACGCATCAAAATGGGCAGCTTTTCAGCGCTGGTGAGCATCAAAAGACGTGGAAGCTACGTCATGTCAAATAGGTTGCGTGCTATCATTTCTACAGCAACTCATGGATTGAAATTTAGCGTTCAGCACCATAAAAACGTATGCGGCAGCTATTTCCTCCTGTCACGAAGGTTTTGGTGACAGAGCGGTTTTTAGTCACCCACTGATGAAACGCTTTTTGAAAGGCATGCGACGGCACAGGCCCATGACACGTCCACTCGCTCCTCAGTGGGATCTAACATTACTTTTACGCGCTTTTGGTTAAGACTCCGTTTGAGCCTTTACACGAAGTGCCACTGAAATTTCTGTCTCTTAAAACTGCGCTCCTGCTGGCCCTCACATCTGCTAAGAGAGTGAGTGACTTGTGTATGCTCTCTGTTGCTCCTCATGTTTGAGAGTTTAGTCTGACGGCAGCTCAGCTATGCTAAGGCCTAATCCTGCCTTCACACCAAAATGCATAACCAGTTCATTCAAATCGAGAACAATCAATTTGAATGGGTTTCATCCTCCCCCTCACGGGTCTGAGGAGAAAGCCACGTCTCATTTACTCTGTCCTGTATGCGTACTCTCATGTTACGTGACGCGCATAGCTACATTACGTCACTGGCAGCGTCTGTTTGTGCATTACAGACAGATCAGTGTGTGTCGAGTAATTCAGGAGGATTTATATGGAGCGTGTATCGATGCGTGTACTGATGATGCATGTAGTGACGGTCGAAGCCCCGCTAGCGGGCCGTACCACATGACCGATTCAGGAACTGGCTCATTTGTATGAGCGATGATTCGAAATATAAGAGGCAGACAGAAGAATCCATCATCACCATCATCATAAATACAGATTAAGATCATGTGCTAATCAAATTTAGACTTTATTTGAGGTCCTCACAAACATGATTTATTTTTTTATTTCATTCAACTTCAAGCTTTGTAAACCAGTTATGTTATTAGAATCCATCTAGTAGTTCTACATTTATAGTCCACTTGATGGCGCAGTAGAGCAAATGAAGCACCATGCCCATCGGATCATGAGTCGAGCTATTTAATGGAAAGCCTCAGTGCTTCATGAAGCTTTATCTCACCATCACTACATAAAAGAGGTTAACATAACTGAACTCTACTCAAACAAACACACCTGGTAAATGAGACAAAGGGTAAACTTATATACTGGCTGATCAGCCCACAAAGACACTAAAGGGTAAAACACACAAACACCTAACTGAAACCAACATAAGGAAATCCCATTTCCCCCTCCCATGATCCTAAGCTATGGTATGACAAATCTACAGGGCTCCATATAAGCTTGCTCCGCCCCTTTTCCCACCTCTTTGTTCCCTGAAGGACTGGAGCGGCTGGCACTGAGGTAACTCAAAAAACAGAAAGATTAAATCAAATCAAACACATAACAGTGTAAATCTAAAAAAGCTAAGTCTGGTCCTCTGGACATTCAAAAAACAAAACAACCTGGATTATTGAGCATGCATCAGGGTATAACAGTGTAAACTAGAATGTGCACACTTATATAAAAGCCACCTGCATCATGAAAGACCCCACTCACCCAGCACACACACTCTTTGCCCCACTCCCCTCAAGACGGAGGTTGAGGAGCATCAAATGTAGAACCACTAGACTGAGGAACAGCTTCTACCCTGAGGCTGTTAGACTCATGAATAAATAAATAATAAGAATAATCACTGTGAAATATCACATCATGCTGATGCTGATCTGTTTTCTTGTTGCTGTGTTCATCTGTGACCATCTGCTCATAAAGACTCATGTTCGTGCTGCTGTTTGTAATGACGTTTTTCTATTACTCTAGGGCTTAGTGTATTTCTAGTTGGATGTTTTTCTTAGTTCATATCCTAGATGTTATTACTGTTTTTCTCTTACATTTTGTTGTTGGATGTAACTGGGACCCTGTGTACATAATCTCCTTTTATCGCATGTACTACATGCGGTGCAAATGACAATAAAGACTCTCTGACTCTGACTCTGATTTTAGCATACAGTGTTATATGATTATGTAAACAAATTCTAAACAAAAAACACAATACTGTGTCACTCTGGAAATTATATCCTATATTTAAAGAAACAAAAATGTATTATGAATTATACAATAATCTATTGTAGCAGTGTGATGATGAGACATTACCTCATTTGTTTAGCTGTAACTGCAGCCATCATGGCCACCACCATATATAAATGTAAATCAACCACTCCTATCATTTGAGGAAACAACACTTTCTAGTTTGCATCCTGCTTGAAAATATAGTTTCCTCAAACGATTGGGGTGACCACAGATTAATCAATGGGAGCCAAGGCCACCATTGACCAGCCCCTGGCTCCACCGTTGTGCCTGGTGGTGGGTTAAAAAAAAAATTGCTCCACTCATCAGGACACAGTGAAGCTCCTACCCACTTGAATATCTTTCACTAAAAACATTAAAGACCGTGTAAAGTAAAATTAAATGTGTGTTTTGTGTTTGTCACAGGGCATAAATATGTGTTATTAATCACCCATATAAATCTGACTGATTAAAAACATTGTTTACCTTATAAAATTAAGTCTAAAAAATAATGAAAAAACATAATTGTGCCCTGGTCTGAAACGCTGGGGGCGTGTCAGCGCGTGGGCGTGGTTTCAGCGCAGCTACGCCCATGTTCTGCACCCTGAAGATGTTCGCGAAGGCTGGCAGCCTAATTGGAGTTCTCCAGCCCTACTCATTTGAGCCTCCAGAGCCAGACTCAGACTCTGAGTCAGACAGTGACCACTGTGACGGTCGGCATCATTCTTCACAGCTTGAGCTGTGTGTGGAGAGGCAGACAGGTGCAGCAGAGATCCAGTAAACCTGCTCTGTTTTTATCTGAGTTCTGGCTGTAACAGCAGCTCCTTTTTCCAAGAGTTACGCTGTTTTTAGTGCACAAACAACTCTGGTTTTGTTTTTAAAGTTGAGGACACAACTATAATTCATAACTCCGCTGTTATGTGTTTAATAATAAGCGCTATTTTAGAAGATGAGCAGCGGACTCGCTGCACCCGGTCCGACCCGGTCACATCGCATGCGGGGTCTGTGTTGGTGATTAAAATATAGAGTAATCACGTTGATAACTAAGTATGCAATGGACCTGTCGCATTTTCTTAGCAAAAAAGGAGCTATAGCTATTGCTATCTGATGCTATCTGCGATTCGCGAGTGAACGGCTCCACCGAGGCGAAGAAGTAATTTATACGGCTGGAGCTGCAGGGGGTGGGGCTATACTTAAGAAGACCGCGTGACGAAACGCGGTCACATTTAAAACACGCCTAAAAAATCCTGAAACAGACATATCTTTATACACAGTTTGATCTATAACTCCAAAATTAATTGAGCTACAATTTTGAGACTTTTTACTCATTTACAAGATTACAATTATGACATTTATAATGTTTATTGAAGAAAATGTTGAAATTCACTTTACACGGTCTTTAAGGTTTACTTAACTTCCTTTTCAGTTCCAGCTCAGAAAAACACTCACCTCTATAACTACAAACATTCACTCTTCAAACCCCTCAGTGATTGGGAACATCAGCACCCCTTGTAATATTTGCTACCTCAGCACACTGAACAATAAAACCTGTTTATTTAAGGCTAAGTTTAATGGCCAGAGAAACCGGTTTTTGTTGTTTTTCTGCTCATTAATGCTTCTTATTATAGCCAGCTAGAATATTTTAATTATTCACTTGGTGCCGTGAAGCCTTTAAAGCTTCGTTTCAGGAATTGTCCTCTCAGAAAAATACTTTAAAACACATACCGTTATGTTGAAACAAAATGACTGCTCTCTGTTGGGATGTCTCAGCAGATAGTTGAAAATAAGCTCAGGTCTAACAATAAAGAACATACAATGATCTGTTCTTCTCAGTCTACTCTGGCAGGACTGAAGCGTACTTTTGGACCAGAAGTTTCCCTGCAGCCAACCTTTTGCTTTAGACATTTTTTCTAATCTCAAGTCTGAACACTCAGGTGAGGCTATAACCATCTGGCACGAGAATGAAAGCAATCACTGCTTATAGCAAAAAACAAAGAGCCTTGTTGTAAATATGAACAACGTGGTGCTGCTGCAGACCTCAACGCTTCGGTTGCTGCAGATGTCTCGACGCTTCGGCTGCTGCAGACGTCTCGACGGCAGACTCACCGACTCTGACTGAAGCAGACGTCTCGACGGCAGACTCACCGACTCTGACTGAAGCAGACGTCTCGACGGCAGACTCACCGACTCTGACTGAAGCAGACGTCTCGACGGCAGACTCACCGACTCTGACTGAAGCAGACGTCTCGACGGCAGACTCACCGACTCTGACTGAAGCAGACGTCTCGACGGCAGACTCACCGACTCTGACTGAAGCAGACGTCTCGACGGCAGACTCACCGACTCTGACTGAAGCAGACGTCTCGACGGCAGACTCACCGACTCTGACTGAAGCAGACGTCTCGACGGCAGACTCACCGACTCTGACTGAAGCAGACGTCTCGACGGCAGACTCACCGACTCTGACTGAAGCAGACGTCTCGACGGCAGACTCACCGACTCTGACTGAAGCAGACGTCTCGACGGCAGACTCACCGACTCTGACTGAAGCAGACGTCTCGACGGCAGACTCACCGACTCTGACTGAAGCAGACGTCTCGACGGCAGACTCACCGACTCCGACTGAAGCAGACGTCTCGACGGCAGACTCACCGACTCCGACTGAAGCAGACGTCTCGACGGCAGACTCACCGACTGAAGCAGACGTCTCGATGGCAGACTCACCGACTGAAGAGGTCCCCCGACTGAAGAGGTCCCCCGACTGAAGAGGTCCCCCCGACTGAAGAGGTCCCACCGACTGAAGAGTTCCCACCGACTGAAGAGGTCCCACCGACTGAAGAGGTCCCACCGACTGAAAAGGTCCCACCGCCTGTGGTCTCACGTCCCGGCGACGTCTCAGAGGGTCCCGGCGACGACGAGGATCCTGGCGACGACGAGGATCCCGGCGACGAAGAAGACTATGAGGGTCCCGGTGACGTCTCATCGCCCGTCTCGGCGCCCAACGACGTCTCATCACCCAACTACGTGTCACCGACCGACGACGGGGGTCCTGGCGACGACGTGGGTGTACCGGCCGACGACGTGGGTGTACTGGCCGACGACGTGGGTGTACTGGCCGACGACATTTGTTTACCGGCCGGCGACGAATGTGTACCGGCCGACAAAGTGTGGTTGCCGGTCTGCGATGTCAGTGTACCGGCCGCCATCATGGTAAATGGAGCTTATTTATATAGCACTTTCCAACCCCCTGTGAGGAGCCCCAAAGCGCTTTACAATACCAGCCATCCACCCATTCATTCAGACATTCATACACCGGTAGTGGTAGCCTGCCTTGCAAGGCGCCATCCAGACCTACCGGGAGCAACTCGGGGTTAAGTGTCTTGCCCAGGGACACAATGACACATGGTGGGCAGATGCGGGATTCGAACCTCCAACCTTCCGATCAGGGGTCGACTGCCATTACCACTAAACCACGGCCGCCCCCAAACCATCATCTTGGTTCCTGCCGACTCCGTTCCTGACCATGTGTTTTTGGTTCCTGCCGTTGTTGGACGATACTCTGGTCGCCCGCCTGACGTGGCGTAACACAATGGATGGCCGCCCGGTCGCTCGCCTGATATGACGCCGCACGATGGACGGCCTCCTGGGCGGCCCCCGGATCTGGCAGATGGTGATGGGCGACCTCCTGGGCTTCCCCCGGATCTGGCTGATGTTGGCCCGCCGTCCTGCCTGTTGCCTCCCTCCGCCCGCCCTTGTTCTTGTGGGGTCCGTCTTGGGGGTGTCAGGTGCCACCCTTGAGGGGGGGGGTTATGTCAGGTTCTGTCCCTGTCTGTTTCTTTAGGCTCTGTTTCTTTATGTTATTTTGTGTTCCCCTCCTGCCATACTTTGTTATTCTGAGCTTTGTTTACTGGTTTCTGTGTATCTCATTCAGTCTCTGTCATTTCCCACTCCTCAGTCTGTCTCTCTGTGCTCAGGCCTTCAGCCTTAATCATTCACAGCTGATCCTCATTCTAATCACCCCAGGTGCTCCTCACTGTCTCGTTTGTGTCAGTATTTAAACTCTGTGTGTTCACTCCTTGAGCACCGGGGCTTTGTCTTTCCACGGTGTGTGATCTGCTCATCTCCTCTCAGTAAGTGTTTATGCTCCACTATCAGCATTATTATTTTTGTTAAATAAATCATTGTTCATTTTACATTCGTGAGCCAGTCTGTTTTTCTGCACGTGGGTTCAAACATTAAACAGCAGATCATGACAAGTAGAAGTCAGTACCTCGTGTTATCCAGCTCACAATACACACAGATGGTTGACCGGAGGATATTTCCAATTCCCCTCTTCGCACAGCGATGGGACAAATATAGAGGGATGGTGATAATCCAGTTTTACAGCATGTCAACAAAATCAACACAAACAAAGCAAACAGGAAGTTTTTATGAACAGTTCGGACTGGATAAATTAGGTTTAAAAGGCCTAACAATGTTCTCAGACAGATTTGGTTGTTACCTGCATGGCTGTGTGTTTTAGAATCACACCTGTGACTCGAGGCTCTGTGTCCATGCCCGGATCTACTCTAGTGGGGCGGGTTGCCTGTGGGGCCTGTGGGCTTGTCGCTGAAGCCTCCTGGGATTTCTGCATTGTGGTTGCTGGGGGTCGCCCGGGGCTTCCCTCCTCTTCTCTCTGGGGGGGTGCAGTTGTCCCTGTCAGGAGACTCTCTGGGCTCTGGGCCTGGGGGGCCACTGTGTGTCTGTGGCTCCGGTCCTCCCTGTGTTACCATCATGTCCTGTGGGGGTGGGTCTGTGGGTCCCCACATTCACTATTGAGTGATTTGGAGAAATCAAGCATGCTCACACAGGTGTTTAGATTCAGGTGTTTATCAGATACACACTCAGTTGTGTTGTGGTGGCCACTAAATACACTCTTGTATTACCATGTACCATATAAAATATTTTTAATTATAAAAGTATCATTATACTGTATATGTTGTTTTGTTGTTGTGGTTTCTCGGTTTTGTCTTTTTTTTCTTTCCGAAGGTCTAGAGGCAGATTTCAATGGTGTTGATTTGTGTTCTCTTTATACCTCTCTCTTTCCTCTACTCCTATCACCTTCTTTCTATTTTCTCTTTTACCCCTTCTCTCACTTTTCCAGCTTTATTTTCTTCTGTGTTTTTTCAGCCCTGTGTCCATTGCATCTTAAACAAACCCAAAGCAAATTCTAATAAAGTTTTATTTATATATCAAGTGGAGCATTAAGGCCAGCCATAATGCTCGGCTTGTGAAAGTAAATCTGTTGGGTATCACCTCGTCAATCAGACAATATATCTGAGTGCCACAATAACGAACAGGACAAGGGGGGGGGGGGGGACATCTGCTCTGTTTGCAGTCTTTCCAGCCAACTTTGAAGATGTGACATAACAGCTTGTTGTCCACCTGTCTAATTTCTTAAATCAGAATAAAAGTAGAAATAACAAAGTTTAGTATCTACTGGGTAGATTGTAGCAAATGTACTGTGTATGCATTCTATAGCTGTTTTCTTTGTAGTAATACATATGTTTTTCTTCTCACCATTTGAGAAAAGTAAAATAATTCTCAAATCTTTAGTGGAGGGCAAATGCCCATTAAGTCACCTTCGTTAAGTTTTTATGTCACAAATTAAATGCATGAATTTATTGACGTGTCAGCTTATAAGCGTGGCATATTACAACTACAGCACCATTAATTTAATTGTTTGTGCAGCTCTTACAGCTTAAACATATAATCAGTATAAAATAAAACATAATGATCCGTTTTGTTGCCTTTTACTACAGAATGTGTTGTCTGATAGAGCTGGAACTAAAGCTTTGATGGGAACTTATAAATCACTGATCGTATTCTTGGTGATTATGATCACTTTTATAAATAGACTGTGGTGAAAGAAACTGGCTCATCGAAGAATAGCAAATATACAATTAAAGTGAATACAAAAGCCCACACCTGAAGGATGTCTGTTTCTTAGAGTTAGAGAGCTATTGAATGACAAGGCATTGTATCTGTTATATAATACACTTATTGTTCCACATATGATTTATTGTGTTGGTGTTTGGGGTAAGGCGTGTAGATCGATTACAAAACCTATTTTTGTTTTGCAGAAGAGAGTTATAAGAATTATTACCAGAAAACCTTATCGTCATCCAACAAGTACGTTATTTTATCAGATGAAATTACTGAAGTTTTACGATCTGGTGGATTATAATATTTTGTTAATAAAGTATAGAGCTCATAATAATGTATTGCCTTTGAATGTTCAGATGTAATTTGTAAAACGATTGAGTTGTTATAATCTCAAGGGAACTGATATGTTTGTTATGCCTAGGTATAGGACTAGTTTGAAAGGAAGGACTGCAATAGTTCAGGGAGTTAGGTTATGGAACGAAGAGGAAACTGACATTAAAGAAGCTAAATCAATAATTATATTTAAAAGAAAGATCAAGGATAAATTGTTAAGGAAATATGTTTAACGAAGACACGAGTTTAAGTAGTAATTCTTGTGATTAAGGGAATTAATGAGTTATTCGATTTTCTTTTTTGTACTTATTGAAATTGTTGTTTGAATTGTTTGTTAGAAAATAAGGGGCAGATACAATAAGATTTTTTTCTTCATCTGCCACCTTTCATTTTATATTTTAATTTTCTTGTTATCTGTGTGTTAAAATGTTTTATTTTGTGTGTTTTTTATTATAAAATGAATGAAACAATAAATCTAATCAAATAATTTGTTCT